>JAABOM020058610.1:0-13712 GCA_011800125.2 Solanum clarkiae | reverse complement strand
CATCAAGGATTTTCTCCCTCAAACCACCAACACAAGGCACACACAACCTACCTTGGTACCTAAGGGCACCATCTCCCCCTTGGTAGAAAATCTCTACTTTGCCCTCTTTCGCCAAGGCCTTTAATTTGAGTAAGGAGGAGTCAAGATCTTGTTTTGCTATCACCTCATCAACTAATGAAGACTTAGACCCATCAACAATAGCAACACCATCATCACTAACCTCTTCCAACCTAACCCCCAATCTAGCCAATTGATGCACCTGCCTAGCCATTTCCTTATCACCACCATCAACACGGGCTAGGCTACCCATAGATACCCTACTCAAAGCATCAGCCATCATATTTGCCTTACCTGGATGATAGTGCACACCCATGTCATAGTCTTTAAGAAGTTCTAACCATCTTCTTCGCCTCAAGTTGATATCTTTTTTATTTAAGACATATTGGAGGCTCTTGTGATCGGTGAAGACATCAATATGCACCCCATATAAGTAGTGACGCCAAATCTTTAATGCAAACACAGCAGCGGCTAACTCTAGATCATGGGTAGGGTAGTTCCTTTCGTGTACGTACCTTGAGTTGTCTAGAGGCATAAGCTATGACCTTACCATTTTGCATCAACACATAACCCAAACCAACCGGGGAAGCATCACAATACACCATAAATCCCTCAAACCCATTTGGTAGTGACAATATAGGAGTGGATACAAGCTTATCTTTTAATGTTTGGAAGCTCCTCTCAGACTCATCGGTCCACACGAACTTAACCTTCTTTTGAGTCAATTTTGTCATAGGGGAAGCAATGGAGGAGAATCTATTTTACAAAGCTTCTATAATAACCCGCTAGGTCCAAGAAGCTCCTATTATCTAATGGGGTTAATGGTCTTGGCCAATTCTTAATCATATCAATTTTCTTAGGATCCACTTTTATGCCATTCCCCGACACCACATGACAAGAATGCAACCTCCTTCAACCAAAATTCTCACTTTTCATATTTGGCATACAATTTCTCCTCCCTAAATTTTTGCAACACAACCCTCAAATGCCTCATATACTCCTCCTTACTAGTGAATAAATCAATATATCACTAATGAAGACCACAACAAAGGAATCAAGGTAGGGTTTGAAGACCCTATTCATGAGGTCCATGAAGACGATCAGAGCATTGGTCAACCCAAAAGACATCATAACAAACTTATAATGCCCATATCTAGTCCGGAAGGCCATCTTGAGAATATCACACTCCCTCACCCTCATTTGATGATACTCGGACCGAAGATCAATCTTAGAGAAAAATCCAGCCCCTTGCAATTAGTCAAACAAGTCATCAATCTTTGGAAGAGGATACCTATTCTTGATGGTGACCCTATTGAGTTGTCGATAGTCTATGCATATTCTAAGGGACCTATCTTTCTTTTTCATAAACAACACCGAAGAACCCCAAGGTGATTAGCTTGGCCTAACAAATCCCTTCTCCAACAAATCTTTCTATTGTTCCTTTAACTCCTTCAACTCCGTCGGGGCCATACGATAAGGGGGAATGGAGATAGGTTGAGTATCGGGGAGGAGGTCTATGCCAATATCTATTTCCCTTTCCAGAGGAACACCGAGAAGGTCATTTGGAAAGACATCAAGAAACTCATTTACAACTAGAACCGACTCTATGGAAGGGTCTTTGAACTCCACATCTTTAACCCTCGCTAGATGGTAAAGACATCCCTTAAAGATGAACTTACGGGCTTTAATGCAAGAAATGAATCTACCCTTGACCACCACATCTTGACCTTCCCACTCAAGGATGGGTTCATTAGGGAATTGAAACTTGACCCTACAGGTTCTACAATCGATAGAAGCATAGTAGGCATGCAAGCAACTAAGAAAACTTCTATAGACTTTCCTAGCAACAATTGAGGCACCAATAGGAGTAGACACTTCATATGACTCATGCAACAACTCGGGGGCAATATGGAACTTTTGGGCTATAAAAGGGGTAACAAAAGAAAGAGTGACACCCCGATTAATCAATGCATACACATCAAAATCAAAGATTTTCAACATACCAGTAACAATGCCAGGAACTTCACCAACACCTTGCTCCCATGTATAGCATAAAATCGATTGTGCCTTGGGGCACCACCTTGAGGATCACCTCTACTCAATGGAACTGCATTTGCACCCCGGCCTTTGCCATGATTTCTTAGACAATCTATCTTCTCGTGACCAAGCTCCCCACATTCATAGCATGCATTAGAACCCTTCAAACATGGCCCCTATGACCCCCTCCACATTTAGGACACACATCATTAGGAGCCATATGACCAACACCTTGAGGCTTAGGGAAGTAATTGGCAAACCCTTTATTAGTAGCATGAGAAGACCCTTGGCCTTGATGAAATCTAACACCCTTTTGGAATTTACGCTCAAACCGGGCCCTCTTGGCCTCATACCCCCTTCTCTTCCTCAACGTTTATGTCATCAAACGAGAGAAGTCTATGTCACTAATTGGCATAGCGGACCGGTATCCTTCACTCACTAATTCGGAGACCCCCATCACGAACTTATTCATCCTAGATCTAGGATCAACCACCAAATGAGGAGCATACTTTGAAAGTTGATTGAATTTGAGGGCATACTCCATCACACTCATAGCACCTTATTTCAAGTTCATGAACTCTACCAACTTATCTTCCCTAAGCTCAAGAGGGAAAAATCGATTAAGGAAAGCCAATTTGAACTCTTCCCAAAGGACCACATTACCATTTCCTTTCTCCCTCTTCTATTGATCATACCATATTTGGGCTACCCCTTTGAGTTGGTATGCTGCCAACTCTGCCTTTTCATTCGGCCCAACACCCATGATATTCAAGATCTTATAGACCGCATCAATGAACTCTTATGGATCTTCATCCACTTTTGACCCATACAACACCAGAGGATTCATCCTCATGAAGTCCCTTACCCTAGCTCCAGAGGTATTAGCATGAGGGGCTTGATCCCCTTGGTTGACTTGGTTGGCCACAACTTGGGCAAACATAGTGAGAGCATCCCGAAGTTTATCATTGGTAGGTTCCTCGTCGAGAGTTTTGAGCGCTTCATCCTTGAGAGTTTGGCATGATCTAGCATAGCAAAGAACAATCGTTAGGGGGAAAATGAATAGAACTCTAATCGACGTGGTGTGTTGGACTTCGAGGATCTATCAACCTAGTGCTCTGATACAAAATTTGTCACGACCCAAGCCTAGGGCCTAGATGTGGCATGGCGAATGAGGAACCTGAAGGAACCCTAAACAAGCCTCTTAACTTATTATTACAAATCATTGGTCGCGAAAGCATATAAATGACATAAAAATAAGAATATGGGCAAAGGGGCTAAGAGAAAAAGCTTGCAACATTATAATCAAGAGACAAGAATCAAACTCATATCATAGATACATAATATATCCAACAAGCACCTCTAATACATGGATAAGAGCGGGGGCCAAGACAAAGCAACCGAGCTCACCCTTATAGTCAAAATAGAATATAAAGAAGAATATCTTATTACATAATAAGAGCAACATAGACTAAATTCCCCAAAGTGGAGGACTCACCAACTAGCTTAAGTAGTACCGAACTAGCCACATAGAGGAGGAGGATGATCAACTTGGGCACCGGTTCCTACATGGTTATATCATGTAGGCAAGAGTATGCATTAGTACATTTGAATGTACGAAGTATATAGAGTGCAATGCAACAAGAGATAGGAACCTTAATCAAAATGAATAACACTAGGCAATAGGCATAATATAATAATATGGCATGTATAACCAATGCATAAGTAAGATATGCTTAAGTAACTCATGCTCGTATAAGGTATCATATATTTAGAAGAGACCAATCTAGCTTTCCAAAGTAGAAACCCCTTAATAGGTTGATGATGATATCACTCACCACCCTAGTGTGTGAGGTACAAACCCCTTATCTAGGTTAGTGATGATTACACTCATCACCCTGGTGTGTAAGGTACAAACCGCTCAACTAGGTTAGTAGCAATCTCACCTACCAGCCTGGTGTTTGAGGCACAAACCACTCAACTAGGTTAGTGGCAATCTCACCTACCACCCAGGTGTTTGAGTTATTAACCCCTCAACTAGGTTACCCGGATCGGGAATGGTCTATATAAAATCATATACACAAGCTCTTTTCACCATCATATAGTCATTCATATCATATCTCATGCTTTGGACCTTTAATTCCTCAAAAAACCACATCCGGACATTTTCTCAAATACTTAGAGAGTGTGTAGTGCTAGTGTAAGACCATGCAATTAAAGAGTGAAATATGCAAAAAAAATCTATTATAATACCATCAATTAACACCTTGCAATACCCTCAAGCAATATATATTGGAACCCTTCCTCATATCTTACAATAAATCCAAGATTTATAGCTCAAAATATAGTAAAACAGTCACAACTTCCATAGCTTTATCATAGTGTGCAGTGAATTTCATAATATGCAAGACCATTTGTAAATCAATTTTAAATCATGCAATTTGAGTGAAAGGAGACTTGGGTATCATGGGTAAAATGGACCCATGAAAGAAACCAACATACTTTAGCTTTGGAGAACCCTTGAAAGAGATTGGAGATGGAGACTTGAAGCTTGAAGAAGAATCTTGAAGGAAAACCTTAGTTCCGGATAAGGGTTTGAGACTTGAATTTGGGAGTGAAAATATGGCTTAAGTGTTTGAGTGAGTATTGAAGAATGTTTAGGGTGATATGAGGGTGAAAAATGACTATGTATAGGTAAAGACATGCTTGAGAACACTTAGGCCCAAGACTTAAAAGTCTTGGACCGCACAGAAAAACATTGGAAAGAAAAATACACCTCTCTATGTCACAGAGAGGATGTAGAGACAACTTCGCTTCATCTGCGTGCCATGGCGCGCCGTGCCAGGGGCGCGAAATGCTCACTGAAATTTGTCACTTGAAAAGTCATAATTGCTAATCTTTTTCTCTCAAATCGGGGTTAAACCTTTTTCCCCTAATTTTGACCCCCTGAACAAGAATATGAAGTCGTATTTTCAATATCCCACATGGATTTTGAGATATATGGAATTTAAAATTCCAGGCACTTTCGAGGTATATTTTTGGGCAATTTTGGGTTTAACCGTTGACTCGAAAATGGTATAGGTCACGGGTCAAATTATTTTGACACCGCTTTTGACCTAATTGACCGAAATTTCCCAAATTTTTCCCTCTCCTTCTATTTTCCAATCAATTTTTGGTGATCAAACCCATTTTCCGACGTGATTTTCTGGCACCTAGGGTTTCTTGATTGTTCACCTTCTCTCTCTCTTCTTCAAGTTCATCACTACTCTTGGTAAGTTTCTTGGTTTAATTTTAACCTCTAATTTGCCTTGTTCTTGATTGTTTGATTTGATGTTCATGATTAGGTTGGGTGTTTAAGCATGAAATTCTTGACTAGCATTAAATTGTGTATATGAAATTGAATTTTCCTTGTTTAAATTGATTCCGAAAATTAGGTATTTTGACTTTATGGCTTATTGATTGCCATGCTTATTGAAGCATTACCCATGTTTGATTGATTGAGATTGCATGATTTATGATTGTGAGTTGATGGGTATTGGCATGGGCATATGATGTTGTGTGAGTCAAATAAGAAGAGTCGAAAACATAAGTTCTTCCATGCTTATTCATTTTTCGATGGGGTGAGTATTTGCGAAATTGTTGTGGGTATTGGTTATTATGTGCTTAACATATGAGTGCTTGTATACTTGCTTCGATGCTGGTAGGGTTAATGTTTGACATGTTTTTGGGGTTTGTGATATGGACTTAGAAATATCAGGTACCTAGTATTTCTTATTCATGAGAGTCTTTTACGACTCATAGATTGATCTATGAGTCGTAATTGCCCTCATGGCAAATTCCAGACACTTGGTGACCTGAGTATTCATCAAAGAGACCTTCGACGAGTCGTAGATCACCTTATGACTCATAGATAGGTCTTGTAGATCCATTCCTGTTTCTAATTACTCTCTAGAATTGTATATGACCTAAACTTATGACTTGAAACACTTTACGAGTCGTACTTAGGTCTTGTAAACTTTTCTACTGACCATTGTTATTCTGAAGCACTGGTCTATGAGAGCACTTTATGACTCGTAGTGCTCACTATGACTCGTAAAGGGGTCCTCGTAAACCCTTTCTGCAACTGACTCAGATAAGTTTTTGTTTTTTATTTCTAGATTGTTGGGGCTAATTATGGTTTGTTTATGCTTAATTTTCAGGTATCATGGCTCAAAAGATCCCACTTATGGGATATCACTGGGTATGCTGTTGTTGTTGTATGGCTCAAAAGAAAATCACTCGAAGATTGAGGCCTTTAGGAAGAAACTCGTGGATGAGCCTACTGATGATGAGCGGACCCCTCAGCCAGATGGCTCACAAGAGGTCCATGATATCTCATCATACCCTAGGCTGAGGTACCACAGACAAGAGCAGCAGCAACCAGAGTTGTGCGTACTCAGGCTCAGGCTAATTACCCTTCACAGTCTGAAGAGGAAGGTAGTGAGGAGACTAGGAGTAGCATGCCCCAGATGACATGATTAGCAGAGAAGTCTAGTTCTAATGAGGGATTCAATGAAAGAGGAGATGTTGTCCTCCGTCGCACTATCTTTCTCATTGATATTGGATGCTATTACTCACCGGTCGTATGTCGAGGGTATGAAGGCCATATTCTTAGAGGGCATGCAACTGAGGGAGTAAGGCAAGCCTATACGTTCTATATATGAGGATCCCAAGGTCATAGATGATGGAATTAGCCATGTCCCAGTTCTGAAGGACACGATGACACGTTATGGGCTCGAGTGGTTGACAGAGGTACTTGGCAGGTACTCCTTGATTCTGGTATGGGAGTTTTATGCATCATACATAGCCACCATCCAGCGTGATCTTCCTAGGGGGATGAGACCTATCACTCAGCCCAGATTGAAAGAGGTAGGGGTGAGAGGTCGGCAAGTCAATATTTCTGTGGAGATGATCCATTGTATGCTTTTTGGTCTAGAGTACCTGCCCCCAGATCTACAGCAGAGTTTGACCACAGGTTAGGGAAGGCCAGATATTCATTGATTATGAAGGATCAGGTATATATGACCCACCTTCTGAGATGGGTGGTTGGTTACATTATAGAGCAGGGCCTGGAGCCTGCTTGGGCCACCACCCACACGGAGACGATTGTCAAGGTTTCACTCTCTTTCCTCGCCAAGTTCTGGTAGGCTATTGTCAGATCATACATCCAGCCAACCTTGGTGGATAACACACTTACGCTAGAGCATTTGGTATTGATTACCAACATATTGGTTGGTGGCCTGACTCATAGCAGAGCAGATATATGAGTTAGCACTAAAGAAGCCACCTCCAACCCCTTTTCGGTTTTGATCTACAAACTATGTATAGAGTCACGGGTAGAGATCTCACATTAGGTGGACCAACTAGTTGAGGCCTAGTATGCTTTAGAGCCCATCCTGATAAAGGCTGATGAGAACCCGGTGGCACTTCAACAGGCATAACATCCTTCTATGCCAGAGGTTTTTGCCCCACAGCTACAACCTAAGGGTTTGACAACTACCACCACCACTACTATTGCTGCTTCTACTAATGAGAGACCCCAGCAGCCCGAGGCAATCGATATTGAGAGGGGTCCTACTATAGCTACTCCTGCACTAGAGGCCACCACTTCACAGCCTTCTACATTGGGCATGGTTTTGATGTACGCCACTTCTATTCAGGCCATGGTGCAGCAGTTACCACGTGCTGAGGCCCAGTTGTCTCAGCTTATTTAGTAGCTTAGGACATGGGTCTGGCAGGCTATTGCAGACTCCAAGGAGCGGAGCTGGGCGTTCACCATCTCTATGATTCATGAGAATGTTTCTAGAATGGACGCCCGCGCGAGTGCTTTTGATGAGCGGGTACAGAAGAGGTTAGCGAAGGCCCAGCCTTCAGGTTTGTCAGTCGTACATCAGAAGATCGAGAAGCTTAGGGTTGACATAACATCATCACTTATGGTGCTAGTGACATTACCAGAGATTACATCTTCGACGATGTTGTTTGATTTATTTACCTCTGCGGAGCCTACATGGACTTTCCTCAGGAAAAGACCTTGCACGGATGCAGAGCCAGATGAGAGGAATATACGTGCAAAGTTTTTCGAGGACGATGAGGATGAGGAGGAGGATCTTGAGCGTACCTTGAAAGTGTCGAGGTAGGAAGTGGAGATGAGATGCGCTCGAGAGGATGATCAGTTGAGGGGTATTGGCCCTTCCAGATAGAGTAAAACAGCTAAAGAGACTACCTCGTAGGAGGGGGATGGCCAGACTCAGCCACAGACTAGCGCTTAGTCGTCGAGGTATGTTGTGACCCCTACTTATTCTATTTTTGCTTGATTTGGTGCACTGGGGACAATGCACAATTTTTTCGATGGGGTGTGGGTAGTTATGGGCCTCAGTGAAGTCTGAGTAGCTTATGGTCTATGACTACCCCAAATTTTGATCTCAAGGTTTTCTTGCCTGTGTTCTTTTTCCTCGTGGATATTTAATTTTTGTTGAACGACATGTTTGGGATGTTTAGATAATATGTGTGGCATATGGTACTAACACTTATGGTATATATCGTGTTTTTATGTTATGTTTTAAAAATTGGTACCCACCAAAATTTTTTATTAGTAGTTAAATGGCAACCGTGCATATTTGGGTGTTCGGCAAAATTTGGTCCGATAGCTGAGGGTAATTGAGACATGAAGCATGATTTGTGAGGCTCTTGTTGATAATGCATGTTGTGCCATGTGAGTGTTACCTTAATTTGCTAGGTTCTATGTATTTTTGTGCACTTGCCCTGTTACTCTAAGGTAGATTGTAGATTAAATGGATTAGGAAGGGACATTAGGCCTTTGTTCTTTAATTTTTTCACTTTTAGCCTAAGAATGACCAACAAAATGAAGTTTTATCCATTGTTTCAAATATTTGAGCCTTACATGTACCAATTCTTTCAAAAAAAAAAAACCTAATTAGCCTTACCTTGTCTAGTGAAAAACCTTGAAATTGGCCCTGGTCTGTGCTTGAGCATTGTGAACCTTGATTGAGGCAAAAAGCCTAAGTTGAGAGTGGCTACCAAAAGTGGTCTTGGTTTGGCGAATAGATATTGTGTACTTCAATACAGGCTAAAAGCCTAAGTTGAGGGTGACCGGTGTAAAGGAGAATCACAAAAATAATGTGGAGAGTTTGGAATGAAGAGCAAAAGAAGAAAATCATGTACCGGGTGTGAGAAAAAGAAAAATAATTCCTTACATTGAGCATAAAAAGCAAAATAAAGTGTAAAAATGAGGCAAAAGCAGAAAAATGAGAAGAAAATTCCTGAAAAAGCTTCAATGTGAAAAAAGGGAGAATAAGGTGAAACTATTATAGTTGGTTAGGTGAAGGTGATGAAAACATAGTTCAAGGAAGGGTTTTAGTCACTAATTTTCCAAAATGTCATACCAGAGTCCCTTAGCCTATGTTACAAGCCTAGAAAGTCCTAAAGTAATTCTAGTACAATTAGTTGAAAATCTGAGTCATGAGTATAGGGGTAAGCCTATGGTATTAGCTATTATGTATGAATATCTTTTGTGAGAGTGAGAGTGTTTGCATAGTCCCAAAGCACAATTTATAATCATCATTGAGTGTAGAAAATGGGACTTCTTTCTGTGAGGGCACTGACATTGCATTGTTAGCATTTGACTTATTCAGTGATTGTGAACTGTTGATATTCCCTTGCTTGTCATAGTTGTGTTGTCAAATGCACCAGTATGTTTTATTTTGCTAAATAGCTATCTGATCTTGTTTTCAAAAGTTGGTGTGGGTACATGAGTTGAATTGTATGTGATGTATGCCATTGAGTTAAGGTATGTGTGTTACTGTATTGTCTATATAGATTGAGTTGTCGCTTGAGGCAAGCAACAATTTAAGTTGAGGGTATTGATGTGCTGCCAAAATACAACACATTTGATGCTTAAAAGTTAGGATTTTATGTGTTCTTAATGTGACATTTATGATTTTTATGTGTTTTTATGTTTAGTTTTGCAGGAAAAAAGATTGGCATGACTTTAGGGCCAAATTGTAGACTTTTCTGGTTTTTGGTGACTTACGAGAACCTCTATGGATCATAGAGTATTCTACGAGTTGTAGAGGAGGGTTTCGTGACAAATTCTAGTGACGTATGATTTCTGAAGTTCAGCTACAAAAGACCTCTATATGAGTCGTAGATCACTCCACGAGTCGTATAGAGAGGTTTCATGAAGATTTACAGTGAAGGAACAATTGATGCAGATGAAGTCTACGAGAGCGCAATATGAGTCAAGAATCAGGCTTTGACTCGTAAAGTGGATTCGTGGCAGTGAATTTCAAGACTTAAGAAGTTGAATACGAGATCCCAATTACAACTCGTAAATCACTTTATGAGTCGTAAGGACTTGTTATAGAAAGTCACCAATCAATTTTTTTATTTTTTAGGACTTAATTGTAATTACTATAAATAGTACTTTTTAGGTCATCTTTCAGGGGAGTACGGTAGAGAACGTCATTAGAAAAAACTTTTAGGGTTTTTGTACTATGACCTTTAATTTTAGAGGAGAATACATTTGTGATTAATTGGATCTTCAAATTTTGTGATTCTCAATTAATTTTGGAGTTGCTTATTCTTTAATTCAATTGGGTAAGTGTTTAATTATGTTTTCTCAATTCATAATTTCTTCATCTATCCTAGCATGAGTAGCTAACTCCACAGTTTGGGGTTGTGGGAACCATGAAGATCTAATCAAATAAACCCAGATAATTTGCAGTTCTTGGAATGGGTATTTGCATGTATTAATCAATTCTCTTTATTTTGCATGATTTCTAGTGGAAGCCAACATTAGAACTTGCCTAGTGTTACCTTCTCGATCTAGGAGGTAATGAATAGGAAAAAAGATTGATTAACAGGATTCGATAATATGTTCTCATCTAATCAACCGAACTAGACCAATGGGAGGTTGACTGGGACTAGGGGTAATAGTTAGTATTGCATACTATAGAGATGGGCCAAGTCACATAGTGAAATTCTCTTCTCACATTTGACCAAAGGGCTTGTTGAACTTAAATTACTATCTTATATGCTATACTCTAGTCGAGAATTGGGTTACCCGGGTATATTGAGTTGGTGAATCATGGGAAACACAATTCCCAAGTTGCTCTCTATTATTGATTGTCTCTTGTGTTAGTTTGTTTAGTTTATTTTCTTGTTGAACATTGCAAATCCCCTCTCGGGGAATTGATTTGTTAATTAATTGAATTGTGTATTGATGAATTTGTTGTAAGTCTCTGTATTCTCTGCGGGATTTGACCCTAAACTTGGTTAGGTTTTATATTTGACAACGAGCGCTTTATCCTCCAAAAAAGAGGTGTAACTTGGGCATGATAAAAAATAAACTTACGAGTTGTAGAACCCTCCGTAGTGAGATCCCAGAATTAAACAAATTGTGGTTCCTCATGGCCTTCACCTAAGAGACCTTTTGACAGGTTGTGCATCAACATATGGGCTCATCTAATAACTCGAAAGTCAATTAGTAGAATTTGTTCAATTTTTCAATTTCACTAGGCACTTTCCATGATACCACCTGCAACTCGTGGATACATATAAGGGCCGTAAACTAGCTCATAAATCCTGAACATCAACAATTTTTCTGTTCTTCAATGTTATAGTCCCAGAACATGAGGGGTGTCACATTCCAAAAGGGCCTTGGGAGGAAGGTGAAGCTAAGTACTACATTTCATCCTCAAATGGATGGACAAGACAAAAGGACAATACCAACATTGGAGTATATGTTCAATGATTGTATGCTTGATTTCAAATGAACTTGGGATGATCATTTACCTCTTATTGAATTTGCTTACAACAATAGTTTTCACTCAAGTATTGAAATGGCATCGTTTTGAAGCATTGTATGGTAGAAGGTGTAGATCACCCGTGGGATGATTTGAGGTTAGAGAAATGTCCTTGATTGGACCATATTTGGTACTTGATGCCATGGATAAGGTAAAAGTCATAAGCGAAAGATTGAAGGCTGCCTAAAGTCGCCAAAAGTCATATGCCAATATTAGGAGAAGAGAACTAGAGTTTGATAAAGGTGGTTGGTGTATTTAAAGGTTTCACCAATGAAAGGAGTGATGCATTTTGGCAGGAAAGATAAATTGAGTCCTAGATATGTGGGACCTTACAAGATAGTGAAAAGAGTTGGGAAGGTAGCCTATGAGCTAGATTTACCTATAGAATTAGCTACAGTTTATCCAGTGTTTCAGGTATCGATGCTAAAGAAATGTTTGGGTGATCTTAATTCTATTATTCCATTATAGGATGTGTCTACTGAGGAAGATTTGACTTATGAAGAAGTACCAGCTGAGATTTTAGACCGGTAAGCGAAAAAGATGAGAAATAAAGAGGTTGTATCTGTCAATTGTTATGGAGGAACCAACAAGTTAAAAGTGCTACTTGGGAGGCCGAGGCGGATATGATGAAATGATATCCTTACCTCTTTCCTTCTATTCAAGCCCTAAGTACTTAACATGATCTATTCCTCAAAAGTTCTCACAAATATGTGTCTCTTGATAAATTACATGCATGCATGATCATGAAATTACTTTTGAATGATATTTGATGCATATGTTTGATAGTTTTATGAAAATGGTGATTAACTTACATTTATGCATATATGTCATGATGATGATTATGTTCCTACTCTATCCAAGCTTATTTCTGCCTCATTCGAGAATGATCCCAAGGGGGAGATCTTGTGACACTCTTTATGTCTATAGGCCTAAAAAATTGAAAGATAAGGATTTTGGAGCTGGTTTGGTCATATTAGCCAGTCGACGGGTTGTGAATAGTCACGGGTCGTAGGTGGGTTCGTGGATTGAGTCTAGTGAAAATGGAAAATTATAGAATTTCTGGAAGTTGATATAGGAATTAAAAAGATAGATCATATATGGAAACACGACCAATCAAAGGTTGCATAGATAGGAGTCCTGAAGGGCCTAAAATTTTCTAAGTCTTGGAACACTTGTACGAAGAGGACCTACGACTCATAAATAGAACTACGGGTCATCCTGCATGTTCGTGGATTGGAAGCTGCAAATTCCACTTTTATGACATAAATTTTCATGGGCCAATTACGGATTGTAGGCTGAACCATGACCTGTAGAAAGGATTTCATAGATAGCTCTGCAATTTTTTAATGAAGGGTGTTTTTTACATTTCTAACTCATCAAATCCTCAACTACATCATTTTGGCTCCCTTAACCATACTAACCGACCTAACTTTTATAATTCTTATTCCTAATTTATTCAAACGTCATTCACCCTAAAAATTCTCCCAAAGGTTCTCAATATTTCTCTCCCTAAGCCAATGATTCCAGTGAAGCTAGGACCTGAAGGTTTGATCAAGTTTTTTTTCGATTTTTCCTCTTCAATTCTAAGGATTCTCACTTGAGGTATGTAGGTGTTAGACCCCGTACCTCTTTTAAACCAACGACAATTATGCAATTGGTAAAATTTGTTGTGGATGCCGTATAATTTGAACTTAAGTATATTCCCGGTGCATGATTAGAGTATCAAGTGAATTTGGTGTGTATAATTGAGTTTAAGTC
>JAABOM020058609.1:0-13713 GCA_011800125.2 Solanum clarkiae | reverse complement strand
AGACTAGGTGTATAAAGGAATTGGGCTTAGCATGTGCTTACGTGTCCCTATCGGGCACTGGTCACGACCCCAGGGTGAGGTGTGACATGTTTAAACATCTGTCAGTTGTTTACTGCAAACCAATAATAGATGTTTGTAGTTTTTTATGCTTTATTTTAATTAATTAGTTTTCTAAATAATATGTATCTTGCTCATGTTTCTGATAGTGAGGAATTTGAATGCATTAAGTCTGTTTATCTTATAGATTATACCTATAGGACTTATTATTTTGAGCAAGGTCATTGTTCAAGTAAGTTTACTTAAGATTACCTCTCAGAGGAAAAACATTCGCTACATTAAGAAAACTTTTAATAGAATAGAGCATTTTAGGTATGTTCAAGAAAAGTTGTTTCGGTCATTTTCTTGACATCCCAATGAATAACATAAATTTTGCGTCATCCATAATTCACAATCTTCTACTCCAATGCATTATTTGTGAAAAAAATAAATTATGATTTGAGCATGAGAAGATGCCAATTTATTTTGATTTGTAAGAATTTGCCTTGATGACTGACCTACGTTGTCATCTCTTTCCTTCTAGAGAAATAAAGGACAATCTTATGGAGAAAGGTATTGCATTGTGAAAATTTCTTTTCAAAAGAAAGGAAAAGGAAAAACAATTAATGACACATTCCTTCTTGAAATGGTTAAATTACTAACTATATCAAAAAATATAAATTTTCAATTGCATTAGTTTGGTTCGTGCACTACATTTTATGTGCACGAGATTTATCAAAGGGGGTTAATATCGACATCATCAAGCTAGTTTGTAATCCTCATGAATATCGACGGGGTCTCAAGAGCTATAATTTGATGATCGAATATCTCTCAATGCTGCTGAAATTCAATCACAATTTCTATGGATTTTCATGGGCATTTATGATATGCAATTTTTTTTATAAAAATATTAATTTACTTTTAATATATATGTGTATATGTTTTTATTATACTTAATTAATATCTAACACATGCTTGAGCCTTTGAAGCCACTCCAAAACTTCAAAAAAGGGTTAAAAGAGTTCTTCCTGAGGAGACATTGTCACAGATAATTAGATAAATGTTGTATGACGGACTCAAAAGCACTATAAGTTTATCTAATGCCATTGTTAGTAGGGATAAATATGACAAAGTAAGTGGGATTGTTTCTAAAGTAATTACATGATATTTGATTGTTTAAACAACATGATAGAATCTGCATAAACAATTTTAAATTATTTTAAACAACTTGATGTTGTTTACACTAAATTGTCTTTATTTTATTTATGTGGGTAGTTTACCTTTTTCTGATTCCTACAAATACTGAAAAAAAAATTACATGAAAAATCTTGAGATTTTTGCTAATGAGATAGCAAATGAACAAATTGATAAGTTAAAAATTAATTTGGATGAGGCGATGATAGCTATAACAAGTGATATATAACATAGAAACGTTGCTAATGAGGATATGGTGATTACAGATAGAAAATACTAGGAAAAAAGTTCATTAAAGAAAAAGTGTGGAGAAAGAAATACTCTAAGAGGTGTTGACATAGGATCTTTTTGTGATGATCGAATGGTTGATAGTGCTATGGACTTTGATTTTGGTGGTCAATATACTATTGGAGGTGTTGATAGAGAATCTTTTGGTGGTCATTCAAATGCAAAATGCTTTTGTGAATGTCTCATATACTCAAAAAATAAGAAGCACTGGAAAAGAAAATTTCAGATATGAAAAATGAGCTAAAAGATAATGGAAATAAGATAGAGAGTATGAAGAATACAATCAAAAAATTTATAGAAGAATTATCTATCTTGAAAAAAAATTGAAGCCTAGGAGGAGGATAAAGGATTCCAAATATCAAAGAACTTCATATATTTTTTATGCAGGAAAAAGAAGAAAAAGAACAGAAATGATCACTGTTATATCGAAAAATGACTTTTTTGAAAAGAAAATTCAAAAATCAGTTTAAAACTCAATTAATTTAAGAGAAAACTAATTTTTAAAATTTTTGAAAGAAAATAGAGTCGCCACCTAATTTTACGGATAATTAGAAAACCATTAAACATTTAAAAAGACCTAACAGAAAAATCTTTTTAAAATCCAGAGAAAGGGTTCGGGTTCACATTTCCACTTCGAGAAGGTTTTACGCACTCGAAATGTCCACCAAATGCGGTTATTCGACGATTGTGAAATTTGACTAACTTTTAAAAATCTTGATCTTTGACTTGAAAAAAGGTTGACTGATTTTAAAATTGACTAAAGTGTAAAATCACATTTTTTTAATTTTTTCTTTTATTTTTTTTAATGCAAACACTTTTTCTAAATAAAAGAGATCAAATAACATAAATAGTTTTGATATGTTGGGGAGTTTAATTAGATTGAAACCATTAACAAACAAAATGTCAACATCCAAAACAAATAGCAAATATCCGCAAATAATAAAATAAAATGAATTTAAAGAAAGGATTGGGCTTGGCAAACCCAAATGATGACTTGTTTTAATTCCTCATGTTTGGGCCTGCCTGACTGCTGCTTTTCGGCCCATTTCTTGATCGTACGCATGGAGGGTATACTAGTGTATACTTATTGATCCCAACTCCCATGACTCTGTAGGTTACTTCTTTCACTGTGAATTGAGGAATCTGACTCGAAGATGAGATTTGAACCTCCATGGCCCAAGAAATAGGGAATGGGGGGTCCAAAATGGGTTCGGAGCATTGTTCATGCAAAGAAATAAAATAAGCATTAGTGAACTATTAATGGATGCATCTGGGCAAGTGTTAAGGAAGACATAAGCGCAAGTCAAGTTAAACAAGGGAAAACACTCAACAAGATAACATTATGCTTATACTGGATGTAATAAACAAGGAGGGAGTATTTTCATGAAAACAGGGATAAACAACAAAGAAATTCCAGACAAGAACCACATATGAGAAGAGTTAGAAGAACATATTTTAGTGGTGTGAAATCAAGTCAAAAATGCTACTGGACAGCAGCCAGGAAACACAGACCGCAACAGCCAGGAAACACAGACAACCAAGAAAATATAGACAGCAAGAAGCACAGACAGCAGGGAGTCATTATAAACTGACTTTGAAACGAAAGCGCTCCGTCCAAGTTCACATTCAATTAATGAACTAGGCTTCCTTAAGGCAACTATAATGCACTCTATCAACATATTAACAGACTATGTTCGTATGTTAATATGATTGTGAATTAAAGATGGGAAAATAAAATCCAAATGACAAGTTGTAACATATTAAAGCCTCAAGCGATTCTGGACCAAAATGAGTTAAAGGAAATCACAGGTTGTGTTCCATCTAAAATTCAACAAGACTCGAACAGGTTAATTTAATATCTAAACAGCAACAGAGATAGAGATCGAACATATATTTGAGATAGAGATTGAAAATTACAGCAAAAGAGATAGAACATTGAATATTATAGCATGCATCTAAATAACATATAGAGTTTGAATACTACAGCATGTATCTGAATAGTAATATAAATAGAGATTGAAATTTACAGTATATATTTGAGAAGCAAAACTGTTTTAGCATCATTTTTGACTCTTAATAACCCAACAGTAAACAGAAAGGTATTAGCAACATTCTATATCAATACAAATATTAGGCTCAACTGTTAGCGTACAAAACATGAGAAATGAATCATTTTGACATACAACATCCGGTAATAACCCGAAATTGGCTAATATATCATATTAACTGGGCAGGGAACACAAAATCAATAGGTAATATAGACTCTCTAGACTTGAATGAGGCTAAGAATGATTTAACGACAATAAACCACAGTATTGGCTCAGCGTAACAGAGTAGCTCCAGTCAAAAACAAACTCAATAAGAACCTAAGAACTTGGTGAAGCCTCGAGATCTTCTCATCATTCAAACACAGAATGTGACATTCGAAATGAGAGCAACATTGGGGTATTACCTTTGTCGGGGCAGCGAACTGGGACGACGAGCTTGGTCAGTGAACCTCACCACCACCAACTTCGTTCAAGATTCCTTGACCTCAGAATCAGAATGTCCTGTCCTAGCTTCAAGATTTTTCAAATTGATGAACCTGGCATGAGAAATCTCTAGTGGATTTACTGAGAATCAATATTGTTTGCTCTTATGGGTTTTTTTGAATCTTAGTCGTCGCCCTTAATATTGATGTCTGCTGTCGCTCAAACAATGAGGAAGAGACTCAATTTATAGGAGATGATTAGGGTTTGAAATGAGAAAAAATGGATCAAATTTGGGGACTTTTGATTCGAAATTTGAATTTCAAATCTTGGAAATCAATATTTCCAACTTTACATCCGTTAATTGCGGAATAAAGAATCTGAAGAAGAGATCATTGAGTGAAACCTTGAGGAGAAAAAGGAGAGTTGTCGGGTTGTTGGTCGGAGTCGTCTGGTCACTGGTTTTCTAGCTTTTCATTCATGTAGAAGAAGAAAATGGGAGAAGAAAGAAGAAGAGGAGCGGGTGGGGAAATAACGGGAAATAAAGAGAAATTGGGGGTGCATGGCCCCCACGCGCTGGTCATATATATATATATATATTTAATTATTTAAAAACCGTTAAAATAAAAAATAAATCTTAATAACTAATTTGATACCATGGAGTGTAAAAATTGCGTGTCAACACATACATGTCTCTATTATATCAAAATTATTGAAAAATGTTCAAAGCCTGTTTCTGTTCTCTGTTTTCTTTTTTGTTAAGGCGCAGCTACTCATGATGCTGCATTGGTTTAGCTGCATCTTAACGTGGTTCTGTTTCAATAACACAAGTCTCCTAATCATTTGTTTCTGTCTATGGCTCAAAGACACACTATATTGTATGATGTTTAGTAATTCATTTTTAAATTTAAGACGGTTATGATCTTCTGTATTGTCCTGCTACGACTTTTGGAATTTAATGTCTTGCTTGTCATTTTTATGAGAGTCGGTATAGTTATGTTGTTAGTATTATTTTTGAGTCTTTTACTGATCCTTAATTTTGTTTCTTTGCATGAACAATACTTCGAGCCCATTGTGGACTCCCCAATCTGCATTTCCTCTGGCCATGGAGGCCCAAACTTCCTCTGCTTCGAAATTCCAGGAGAAAAAAACTATTATACAGATCCCAGGAAGCAAAAGTTGCAATAGAAATTTACATGGGACAAAGGCCGAATCACTTCAACTCCTTCCTTTAATTTATTTTTGGTTTATATGTTTGTATTTATTTGAAGGCTAACATTGTGTGCTATACTATTGGTTCAATCTAATTAAATTCTCCAGCATGTAAAAATCATTTATGTTATTTTATTTGATTCTCTTCTTATTTTCTGAAAAAGTGTTTTGCATAAAAATTAAAATTAAAAATAAAAATGTGACTATATCATTTTAGTTAAATTTTCAAACTTAGTTAAATTTTCAAGTTCATTCAATTCTTTCAAAATTAATCGATTTCAAAATCAGTCAACTTTTTTTTCAAGTCAAATCAAAAGTTAGTCAATTTCCTAATTACCGGATAACCACATGTTAGCGGCCATTTCGAGTGCGTTAAACCTTCTCGAAGTGGAAATGTGAACCCAAACCTTTTCTCTGGATTTTTAAAAGATTTTTCTGTTAGGTCTTTTTAAATGTTTATTGGTTTCCTAATTATCTTCAAAATTATGTGGCAACTCTGTTTTCTTTCAAATTTTCAAAAATTGGTTTTCTCTTAAATTAATTGAGTATTAAATTAATTTTTGAATTTTCTTTTCAAAAAAACCATTTTTCTATATAACATTGATAAATGTATTTATTTATTTATATGCATGTTTTGAAAGTGTTGAAACAATATCTCTACATATTAATGACAACTTGAGAGAGAGAGAGAGAGAGAGAGAGAGAGAGAGGAGACATAGGTTTTCATTATTAAAAGTAAATTGATAGAGGTAGATATGTAATTTTATTATTTTGATCTATGTATAATTAATATTCGCAAAACTTATTCTATCTTCTACCCAACATAAAATCAGACATAAATTTTTCTCATAAATTATGTGAGTATTAATTATGTACAATTGCTAAAATACAATCAAATACTGTATAAAATTTATATATGAATAATTTTTATATAATATTTGAAATCAATCAACCAAACATCATATAAAAGTAGTACATGAATAATTTTAATCCTATTAGCAAACCAAACGCGATATAAAATTAATGCATAAATAATCAAAGTTGTTCATATATTTGCTTTAGTCTTATCCTATAATCAAACGACTCCTAATACTGCCAAAAAAGTTTCGAAATTAACAAAAAATGACACAAGTCCAAATTGTTGAGTAGAGCTAATAATTTTAAGACTAGTGCTAATGACATTTAATTAAAACTCTCAAATTTTATTATTTATATTAATGCCTCATCTTTTCCTCCCACCATCTCCCTACCTTTCCCCATTGTCCATCCGTTTTGCTTTTGCCATCGCCACCGCCATCACCACCCCTTCTATTGTTTTCTCGTAACGATCACTTTCTCTTCTTACTCCTCCACCACTCCCTTTTGTTCTTCCTCTACTACCACCACTACTTTCTCCTTTTCTTCCTCCTCCTCTACTATTGTCACTACCACCTCTTTTTCCTTTTCCTCTTCCTCCACCACCACCACTATCATCAGTATTGCCACCACTACAATAACCCCCACCTGCCTTTTCATCGTTATCATCAATACTAGCATCTTCTCTTGCGCTATAACCATCATCTCCTTCATCATCTTCTCTTCCACCTCACTTTGTACAAACAATATTAAATAATGGTCAAAGTTATTATAATAATTATGCTGAAGTTGTAGTAATAATTTCAGTAATTCTAATAGTTATCACATGCAACAATAATCATATTAAATAATAATTACTAAAGTTGTTGCAATAACTATCATAATTTCTTGAATATTTCTACAAATTTTCTTCGATGACTTTTAAAAAATAAAAAAAATTCTAAATTTTCAAAATCAAAGAAATTTTGTACAAATAAAAAAAAGAGCATGTTAAAGAGGATGAATGTCAACGACGATTATGGCAGCAACAAGACAAAAAAGAAGAAGAGCAACAGAAAGATAGAAAGAAATAACAAAAAAAAAAGAAATGAAGAAGAAGAAATAGAAGAACAAGGTGGAGAAAGGGAAAGAAAGAGAGATAAAGAAGAGTTAAAAATAATGAAATGGTTGAAACTTAAATTAAGAGGAGAGAATTTTCAAAAATTTTGAATATTGATATACACCCCAAAGTTTTTAGTTACTCTAATCAAGTTTCTTTTTATTTAATCACATTTGACCAAGTCAATATCATCAATTTTAATTTCAAGACTTGAATAATACCTTCTATTCATTTTTCTCTAGAAATGTGTCCTTAAGGCTATATATTGGATCGTATAAGAAAATTCATGATGGTGAATGATGTCGCCCAAGTTACACCTCCTTTTTACAAGATAAAACAGTCATTGTCAAGATATAGAACCTAACTAAAGTTAGGGTCGAACCCATAGGGAATACGTAGACTCAAGACAAATTCACCAATAAGCAATCCAAGTAGTTAACCAACTCAATTCCCTGAAAGAGGGGTTTTGCAATAATCAATAAGAAAATAAACGAAACTAACTATCACGAGAGAGAATTAATAATAGAGAGCAACTAGAGTATTATGTTCACCATGATTACCCAACTTGGTATCACTGGATAACCTAATTCTTATCTAGTGTATAGCATACAGGATGGTAGTTTAAGTTTACCAAGCCCTTTGGTCAAAGGTGAGAGGCGAATTTCACTATGCGCTTGGCCCATCTCCATAGTGTGCAATACTAACCATGACATATAAGTCTCAGTACAACCTTCCCTTGGTCCAGGTTGGTTGATTAGACAAGAACACATCAATCGAATCCTATTAATCAATCTCCTTTCCCATTCATTACTATCTTGGTCCAGTCAGTAACACTAACCGAGTTCTAATGTTAGCCACCACTAAAAAAAATGCAAAATGAAGAGAAATGATTAATATATACATATACCTAATCCAATAATTGTAAATTACCCGGGTTCACTTTGTTAGTTCTTCATGGTTCTCACAACCTTACTTGTGATTTAGCTACTCATGCTATATGTAGATGAATAAATTATGAATTGGGAAAACATAATTAAACAGTTATACAACTGAATTGAAATCAAGCAAATCCAAGATTGATGAGAATCAAAAGATTGAAGATCAAATTTACCTATAAGTGTTTTCTCACAATCTTCAAGATTGATGAGAATCAAAAGATTGAAGATCAAATTTACCTATAAGTGTTTTCTCACAATCTTCTCTCCCAAGTATAGAGTTCTCCAAGTACAAATCCTAAAGTGAATCACTTTAGGGTATTGCAAAGGTGTTCGTTGATGGTTTTATAATGAATTTTCTTGCATGATTTCATTTCTATATTTCATGGTCTTATACTAGCATTACACACCCTCAAGTGTTTGATAAAATGTCCAGATGTGATTTCTTGAGAAATTGAAGGTCCAAAGCATGATATATGATATGATTGATGTTATGATAATGAAATAAGCTTATGTATATGATACAATCTATATAAAGTATTGAATTAGACCACACCCAATCCAGGGGACTAAGTTCGTATAACCTAGATGGGGGTTCGTACTTATCAACCTAGTAAGGGGTTTTTACCTCATCACCCGGGTGATGGGGTGGCATCATCATAAACCTAGATGAGGATTTGTACTCATCAAGCTAGTGATGGGTTTGTACCTCACCACCTAAGTGATAGGGCGGTATTATCACTAACTTAGTGAGGGTTTCATACCTCACTACCCAAGTGATAGGGCGACATCATCACTAACCTAGTGAGGGGTTTGTACCCTATCACCAAATTAATGGGGCAACATCATCACTAACCTAGTGAGGGATTTGTACCTCACCACCCAAGTGATGGGGCGACATCATCACTAACCTACTAAGGGGTTTATACCTTGGAAAGCTAGCTTGATCTCTTCTACACATATGATATCTTATATAAGCATGAGTTACTTAAGCATGATTTACTTAAGCATTGATCATATATGCCATATTGTTATATTATGCTTATTGCTTAATGTCATGCATTTTGATTATGATGACTATCTCTTGTTTCATTGCATCCTACATACTTAGTATATTCGAACGTACTAACGCGTACTCTTGCCTACATGATATCACCATATGAGAACCGGAGCCCAAGTTGATCATCCTACTCCACGTGGCTAGTCGAAATCATTCAAGCTAGTTGGTGAGTACTCCATTCCGGGGACGTTGGCCTATTTTTCTCTCATTATGTATTAAGACACTCTTCTTTATTGTTTATGTCAACTTTGAGGGTGAGCCCGATTGTTTTGTCTTGACCCCCTCTTATCTATGTAGTAGAGGTATTTGTTGGACATGTTGGGTATCTATAATATGAGCCTTAACTCTTTTATCTCTTGACTATGATGTTATGCAAGCTTTCCACTTAGTCCCATTGCCCCTATTTCTACTCTTTTATGGAATTTAAATGCTTTTGCGACCAATGATGTGTAATGATAAGTTAAGAGGCTTATTTGGGGACCCTTCGGGCTCCCCATTTGTCGTGTCACGTCTAGGACCTATTTGGGTCTTGACAAACTTGATATCAGAGCACTAGGTTGATAGATTCTCGGAGTCTAGCACACCGCATTGATTAAAGTCTTATTCATGGTTGTGTTGTGCACTACAACTATGAGTAGGAGGCTACGAGGCGTTCTAGGAAATGTTTCACTTCTTCATGATCCATGTCGTGAGATAGAGTTAGGTCCCCTAGGGCTTATTGCCAACCCCTAACCATTACATTTCAGGATATGTCTCAAGCTACTTAAGACAGTGATATGTCGAATGTGGAGGTTCGTAATGCTCTATGGGTAATGGCCAAAGTGGTGACAACATTGGAAACTAACTCAATCAACAAGTGGGTGCTCCCGAGTCTTCTAGTGGTGAGAGGGAGGTTGTGAGGCCAAGAGGGCCCGTAATATGGGTAAGTTCCAAAGTTCCAAGGGGAGAAATAGAGGTTGTATGATGCCTTATGCTAAGTGCCCAAGGTGTGGTAGAAGCCATGATGGCCCATGCTTGAAAGGTACTAATGCTTATTATGGCTGTGGGGAGATGGGTCATACGATAAAAGAGTATTCTCATAAGCGTAAAAGGGATGAAAAGGGTGACAATGGGGTGATTCGTCCTAGATGCCCGAAATGTGGGAGAAGACATGATGGAGCATGTTTGAGAACACGAGTACATGCTATGGTTGTGGGGAGGCGGACTACAAGATTGTTGATTATCCATATATTCAAAGGAAGAGTAAGGGTGGTCGGCCTTTGGATCGAGATGGTCATGTTGATCAAGTGGCTCAAGGAGGGAATGAGGTGTCTGATGCTATTACCGGTAAGTTGAAGTTTTCTTGGATTTGTTGTGCATGCATTGATAGGCCCAGTGTGACCCTATTTCTTCTCTATTCTTTTTGGTTGCTAGTGGGGCTTCTTGTGTGCCCAAGTTGTTGTGTGGACCTTTGGTTTCTATCCATTTGTTGAGTATATTATTGCTAGAAGGTTCATAGGTGTTGATCTGGGTTAGTATTGCATTAGGTCATGCTTGCAGCTTATTGGAGTTGGATGGTGGATTTTGATGTCATTATATGGATGGAGTTTGCATGCATGTTGTGTCTTCATGGATGGTGGGACCCACAAAGTTTAATCCCGAATCCCTAATGAGCTCATCTTTGAATGGGAGGTTGGTAAGTAATAGCAAGGGAGGCAGGTCCATTTCATGTCTTAAGGTACAATTAATCTCTAAGGGTTTGCATTTTCATCTTGTGAGAATTGGAGGCGTTGAACCTAAGTTGTTCTGTTTATGGAATTGTTGGTGGTGATAGATGAGGCTTTGAATCTCCCTTTTTGACATTTTGAAGTTGGGGTAGTGTCTTTTGGGTTGACTAGTACACCGATTATGCCTATAAGTCTCATGAGTAGGATCTTTAGTCCCTACTCTAATAGGCTTATGGTGGTTCTGGTGGTGATATGATGGTTCGTTCCCCAATGATATAGTGTATGTGAGTCATTTGAGGGTAGTACTACAAAGTTTAAAGAAGAAAGTGGGATGCTAAATAGGAGAAGTGAGAGTTTGGTTGTAAGAAGTTGCCTTTCTAGGTTGTGTGGTGCCCAGTGATGGTATTAAGGTGGACTCTAGTAAGACGAAGGTGATAAGAGTTTAGCCTAGACCTTGACTTCCTTGGGTATTAGGAGCTTCTTGGGTTTAGTGGGCTATTATCGGAGCTTGTGAGTAGGTTCTCTTTATTGTTCCTCCTATGACTTTGTTGACCCTAAGTAAGGCCAATGTTGTGACTGACGTTTTGAGTACGGTGATTTGATAGGTCCGGGAGTTGCTATTCCTTATGTCATTCCTTTGTGCTAATAGGATTCATGTGTGTGTCCTGGATGGTTGCGTGAGTCTATAGTGGCTAGAAGGGGTCTATAAAGGTTGCCCTATGTTCTTATTGCATAGAAGTCTTGTCTTGTGATCTTGGTTGAACTTACCTTGATGTGTTGGAGGTCTTAAGGTGGTTTGGCTATTTACATAGCATGCTTTCGATGAGTGTACGACCCGTAAGGTTGTAACATGATGGGTAGGGATGGTCGATCAATTTGGTTAACTACAATGGGTTAGTCACTTCTCTAAGGTTGATTTGAGGTTCGGGTTATGTTCCTAGGTGTGGATGAGGTTAAGTGATATCCCTAAGTGTCCTCTCGGATTAGGAAGGAGCATTTTGAATAATGGTGGAGTTGTTGGTTGGCTTATGCACCTATTATGTTTATGGGTCTCATGAATAGGGTCTTAAAACCTTACCTTGGCATGTTTGTGGTGGTCTCTAGTGGTGGAACATTGATTTAGTTAGAGCTTGTGAACCATTTAGGGGTAGTCTTGTAAGTCTTGGAAGATGAGAGGTTATTTGCTAATTATGATAGTTGTGAGTTGAGAGTAACAAGAAGGTGGTTAGAACTCCTTAAGGATTATGATAGGAGTGTGCGTCGTTTCCCCCGATGAGTCTAATGTTGCGGTCGGTGCTCTAGGTAACCTAGCATGTGTTGTTGATGGTGGCCAAAAGGAGATTAGTGGGGTCCATTGGTTGGTTAGATTGGAAGTTAGGTTAAGGGAAGTTGAGCATAATGGTGTAGCATTCTTGGTGGTTCCAAATCTTCTTAGGTTAAGAGGTCTAGATTAGGCAAGACCTTGATTTCCGCCTTGTTAGAGTTGGAAGTTTTGGGTTAGAGAATGATAGAGTGGAGGTTGTCTCCCAAGAGGGAGATGGTGGTTATGGTACCAAGTGTGTTAGGTGTATTTAAGGTTGATAATTGAGTTGTGAATTTATGGATGATGTGGAGGATAAGTTGGCTTAGAAGAAGGTGTTAGTGGAGTGTTGGATGGGTGAGTGGAGAAATTGATTAATAATGATGTGGTGTTCGCCAAGGCCTTTTAGAATAGTTGTCTATCCTTTTGTGTTTCTCGGAGAGTCGGTGTGGGCATGGAGAAGCAATATCAATATTTCTTTCATTCTATTCAAGCTTATGATGACATGTCAAGTCATTTCTTTGATTCCAAGTCTTGCATTTCAGCCCCTATATCATTCATATGCATTCATGTTTAAGTTGACAAGTTTATGATGATTTTACACTTACGTTGAGATTTTGAAAATGGTGTTTCGAATATAATGTGACATTCTTGTTGGGGCTGATTTGTTCATGATCACTCTTTTCATGTATGTTTCTTTTACATTTGGGGACGAATGTTCCCATGGGGGACATATTGAAACGACCTCAAAAAGTACCCGAAAGTGTGTCTCGAAAGTGCCCAGAATCGTAATTAGTATATATCTAAAAATCCATTCGTTATTTCAAAAATCTAACTTTATATTCTTGTTCAGGGGGGAAAAATTGAGTGGGAAATGGGTCTAACCCAATTTTTAGAGCAACCGTATCAAAATTCGAAAATCGCAAAAATGCGATTTAAGAGGGTCAACTTTAAAGGGGAATATCTCTTAGTACACAAAGAACTGGATGGTTTGCAACCTACCAAATTAGAGTTCTTTGTATTAGCTTTCCAACGCATATGGTTTCACCTCATTCAAAGTTCGGATGAAGAATTTATGTCCATTTTCGTAGAACACGTATGTGCAGAAATGTAAATTCCAGTGAGTAATCCGTAGTGTTATTTTAGTCCTGTTTTCTTTTGACTTCGGTACAAGATTTTCTAGTCTTTGGCCTAAGGGTTCCCATACTTGAAATTACCTACACCTAGCCTTATTTCACCCTAATATCAACCTAAACATTCCCTAATACTCACTCAAACACTTAGACTCATATTTCACCTTAAATTCAAGTCCCAAAGCTCAAGACAAATCTTAAGGATTTCATCAAGGATTTCATTCAAGCTTCAAGTCTCCATTTCCAATCCTCTTCAAAGGTTCTCCAAAGGCAAGGTATGTGGGTTTCTTTCATGGATTCCTTTCATCCATGATACCCAAGCCTCTTTTTACTCAAATTGCATGATTTAAAGTTGCTTTACAAATGGATCTTGCTTATTATGGAATTCACTGCACACTGTGTTAAAGCTATGTAAAGTTGTGACTGT
>JAABOM020058608.1:0-13714 GCA_011800125.2 Solanum clarkiae | reverse complement strand
TTTTTATCATATCTAGGTATTTCTGCTTATGGGTTTTGAGCTGAGGGTTTTAGGAAACAGCCTCTCTACCTCAATGAAGTAGTGGTAAGGTCTGCGTACAATCTACCCTCCCCAGACCCCACTTGTGGGGTTTCACTGGGTATGTTGTTGTTGTTGTTGTTGTTATATTAAGATGTATTTATTCATCATATTGATATAAAAAAAATTACAGTCAATAATACTTTTTATATACTTTTTGAATATATAAATTCTTATTTTAAAATATCAAGTTAATTTAATATAATTTAGATTTAAAAATTAATCAAATTGATTTTCAAAAAGTGCAACATGACAACTAAAAAAAGACAGAAAGAGTATGTCTTAATCTTAATATTAATTACTGATTCTGCAAATTATATTTTAAAACGTAATACTTAATCTTAACATTAATTACTGATTCTGCAAATTATGTTTTAAAACGTAATACTACTAAATATCAATTAAAAAAAATAATACAATAAAATAATTACATCAATTGTATGTTTTTTTTTATTTAATGAATGCGCCATGTCCAAAAGTGCCAAGTAAAATGAATAACTTAATTTATTACAGTTGTTGAGGAAGTGTGGAGAGAAAAAGTAAATAACTAATAAGAAAAAGGCAAGTATAATAATTATTAATGATATATGTATCCATAAAAGATTAGAGGAGACTCCTGCATGTGCATAAATTTGAACAAGACTTCGTTCTCATATCTAACTTGAAGCATCAGCATGACGCCTACTTTATGTTAAAAGACATGTTATTCACGTCACCACATTGCATTCTTATTTTATAGGGTGTAACAATTAATAGAACTTGATTTTGAGTATGCAATATCTGTAGATTTAGACAAGTAACTATATATTCTCTTATAATATAAGTCCGAATTGGGCAACCAAGCAAGCAACTCTTTGTTGATGTGCTTGCTTGAGCTGTCTACTTCCTCCTATATATTATGTGGAGTTTATAAAAATATTTTTGTGAATTTTTTAATTTAATCTTTTTAAAGTGACTGCTTGCTTTAACTATGATTTTACAGTATTATCTCTAATAAATAATTTCTCCAGTGACTTCAACTATGATTTTGCTATATCACCCCAATCAATTATTTTAAGTTACGTAAATAATGAAATTAGGATAAAATAAATTCCTATTTAAACTGGACAAATAAAATTAAATAACTACTTTAATATTTTTCATGATTATATTTACGTCAAAAAGGAAGTACTACAAATAAATATACATACAAAAATTTAAAATCACTTAATAATTAAATTTAAAATATAATCAATATTAATAATATTTATTATATATTAATTTTACACTTAATGAGAAAATTTAATAGCGTTTAATTATATCATCAAAAAAATAATTTATTAATAATTATTGGGTTCGTGCATTGCACGGGATCTTCGTAACTAGTTTGTTATATTTACCACGTTGCATTAAAAAGGAATCATGATCAAGATATTGAATTTAGCTGCTTTGATTGAAAAAGAGGTTAAAAAAACACAACTTATGGAGAGGGTTCAAGAACATACAACTATGTCTCTTTTTTTTGTTTTAACCATGTAGATAAGATTAGCAAAATTACAAAGCCAAAGGAGGACATGATAACCTAACCTTCAGACACGAAAAGATAGCATATAATGTAGTTAATACACCTAAGAGATTTTGTCTAAGACTAAGAACTAGCACATTGAAGTACTATAAACCTAAATAAGGTAGAAGTAATAATTCATAGCTAGACATTGCCTAGACATACTGGCATCTAAAAATGTGGAAAGAATCATGAGACTCGTAGCTCAAGAAGAGTGGTTTTTTGCTCGTCTTCCAAAGGACGAAAGTTGCAACTTATTCCTTCTAGGGGGGCCAATAACCTCCTTAGCACATAGCACAAATGCTATTTATGTTAACCTGCTTATACTCAAGCCTCATAGTCCACTTGCTTTCTAGATTTTCCAGCACATGATGATGGGAGTAATAGGGAGTAAATACCTATGACAATATTTTGGGCGAAAAGATTCACCATTGATTAAGCATGTTCTCCATATTTCGACTGGTCAATTGCAACCTAATAGGGAGAAGTGATTTGATGCCAAATTCTTTTACCAAATCACTAACTATAAAAAGATGATTAATGGTCTCTTGCATGGCGAGTAATTAAATCTAGAGTTAGTTCAAAACCTAAGAGTTGAGGCATAAACACGAATTAATTTTTTTACTAACTTTTCACTTAAAAAAAGAGATTTTAAAAGAACTTTCTTTTACCCAAGTAATAGTATTATAAAACTTATGAGAGCTTCTCTTTATGAGGTTATCAAGTGTCGAGGATCATGTGAACTAGCCATTGAAAGTCAACTTCCAAATAGCTTTATCATGTTGTTCTCCATTGCCAGTGTGGATGTTTTTAACAATATTCAAAATATTCCGAGGAATGATTAAATCGAGTTTGTCCAAGTCCCAATCTTGGACTTGTAAGAAATTGTTTATTTTCAAGTTACCATGCTTGTAGGGTAGGTTCACTAAAGCATATAGCGATCCTTGAAGAGTCCAATCATCCCACCATAAGTAGCATTTGCTTGAGTTGATTTTCCAGCAAATATATTTGTCAACCTTGTGCCTCGTGAACAGAAGCTCCCTCCAACTACTAGAGTTAGGAGTGGCGATCTTGGATATCGAATTGCTTCTTTGACAATATTTGTCTTTAAAAGACTAGCTCAAAGAGGATTCTTTGTTTTGAATCTCCACTATCTTTTAGCAGAAAATGCAAGATAAATGTCATGTAAGCTCTTGAATCCAAGGTCTCCTTTCTTACTAGAGTCCATTTCAATCTCCTTAATCACAGTAACATGAAGTATTAGAGTAGCAAACATGTGAAGCGATTGAGACTGAAGGACATGTTGTATAAGGATGGGTTTTCCACCATGACCATTGATCAAGCATGTTCTCCATGTTTTGATTGGTCAGTTGCAACCTAATGGGAGAAGTGAGTTGATGCCAAATTCTTTTCACTAGCTATAAAAAGATGATTAATGATCTCTTGCATGGAGAGTAATTAAATCTCAAGGTAATTTGAAATCTAAGAGCTGAGGCATCAAAATGAATTAATTTTTTAAGAACTTTCCACATAAAATAGAGATTTTAAACGAACTTTTTTTAATCCAAGTAATAGAGTTATAAAAGTTACGAGAACCAAATAGTTTCTCAATTGCTTTATAATCAAGTTGATGGATCTTTTGTTTCTAGAGTTAAGGAGAACCAAGTAATCCGCATAGCCCAAGTGATTAATTTATGGACCTATTTTATGCATTGAGAAGCCAATGGAGTCCTTTCTTTAGTGTAGAGTTAAGCGCCTTGGTGAGGACTTCTGCTGCTAAAATAAACAAAAGGGGGAGAGAGGGGATTACCTTGTTTGAGACCTCTTATTAATTTGAAAAAATGAAACCTAGTACCATTGATAATGAAAGATTGCCTAAAATAAGAAACAACAAAGTTAATTATATCTAATTTGATAATATTCCTAATTACCTAGTAAAAATATTTATCGAACCCATCCTGTCATGCTTAGCTATTTGGATCCATAGAGAATATATCATCTTTGATCTCCTCTTTTGTGAGTGTAGAGTGGAGAATGATATTGTTTTCTTTAGTGATGATTTGTTGACAATTATGCATCCTAGAATTGTTAGGCTATTGATCAAACATATTACTAAAGAAGTTAATGATTGTGTTAGATATGTTCTCTATACCTGCAACCCAAATACCATGTCTGTCTTTGATCTTATGAATTTGTGACTTTCTTCTTCGTTCCCTGATGACACTGTGATAGTACTAGGAATTCATATCTCTCAACAATCCATTTTAGTCTATCGTTTTGCTTAAGTATAAAGTTCTGCCTCTTAATCCACTTGATGTATTTTGCACGACTTCTATGAAAAACTTCCCTATTAAGATCAGAATCATCTATATTATACAAGTCTTCAAGATAGCTGATTCCATGGTATACAACTATGTTTATTAGACTCTTTCTACTTCTAGTTAGCTCTTAACACAGTTTGATGTTATGAAATATAACTTGCTAAGTTATACCAATCCATTGTATACTTTGGTTATAAATATAAGGTAGTTAATTACTAAACAAAATGTCAAACCCCAATCTATAGCGAAGGAGATAAAAGAAGAGAGATTTTCAAAGAAAATAAAACGCTTAAACTATTTCACAAATAGAGAGTGTAAAGAATGGTGAAAATTAAAAAGTATATGAGGGTTTTAAAAAGTCAATATTAATCATTCTTTTTGTAATCGATCGAAGGTAAAAGTTGGTCTACTCATTGATTATCATATTTATCGAGCATTAAATGTGAGGAGGCATATGCTACTTCATAATGTGACAAGATCTTTCATCTCTCTCCCTACCAAAAGAGGACAAACATTTCACTTTTTGGAAATAATTCAACGAATTATATCTGGATATTATTGCTTTGAAAGCATTTTTGTGATATTGTTGCTTTGAAAACATGTTTTGCATGAGATGCTTGAGTCAGGGGCTTGAGTTGACTATTTTAGTATGTTTTGTTTGAGATGTCCAAGTTAAGAACTTGAGATGATTATCACGTCCCCAAATGAGTTAATCTTTTCTTAATGATACATAATCCTTTCAAGCAAAATATTTTCTTTAATAATGATAATTACAACTTTTTTTAAAAAAAATTATCCACTATCTTGCTAAGTAAGGGCATATTGTAGTATGATCTACCAAGATTTGGAAATTTTAAACTCTTTTATCTATTCATTGAATTGATTAAATAATTGTGTTATGTTTATGTTTGATTGTAATGAGCACCCATTCATATATATACATATATACACGTGCGCTCATTCTCCTATTGTTGTACACGAAAATCTGAGGAAATGTGAAAGTTCTATTTTAAAACATCTTACAATATCCTTGATCATGAACTAGGTGACAAGTAGATGAGCTATTTGATATATAAACCATGAGACTCTGTAAGTCCTTTTGTTAGGAGCTAAAGCTAGGTGAGATATATACAACATGGTGTGCGACAATATTGTACCACCACATCATCATTCTATTATCGTATGCATTGCATGACATTGGTTAGTCTTGTTTCTAGGTGTAATTAGCTTTTCATTTTGAAAACTTGTGTGTAGAATTATCCGATTACGTTGTAAACTTGGTATCAGAGCACAAAGTTCAAGAGTCCTAAGGAGTCTTTGAAACCGTATCTAGTAGAGTCTTGTTTATTGGAATGTTGTGCACCACACTTTATAAGCAGGAGGCTACAGAAAATTAGGAATGGTTATACTTCTTTCTTATTATGAGTTTGTGCTATAGAGTCTATGTCTATGAATATCTACCAATTCGTACATTATGCATTCATAGGTCATGCCTCCTAAGTATACCGCCACCCAAAAAGATGCCTTCAGCCTCTACAGCTAAGAATCCCCCACCAGAAGTTCCCACCCAGACAAGGACAAGAGGATGGTATTGTCAATTGCAAGAGTTGTTGGGGCTCCTCAGACACCTACTGGTCAGCTAGCTCCCACAACAGAAGTAGAATTCAGGAGAATCATTTTTATACTTATCCAGCTAGTAGCCTCCCAGAGTGGAAATTGGGATTCGCATGCTCCTAGTTCTAGTTCCCAGGAGCCCACTACTACAACCAGACTTAGGTATTCCTCAAAGGTGAACCCACCAGTCTGCATAGGGTCAAAGGATACGGAAGACCCCCAAAACTTCATTGATAAGATGTGGAATTGTTTTGAAAGCTATGTATGTAACTAAGATTGAAAGAGTTAAATTTTCCTCCTATCAGCTCAAGGATGTGGTGAATTTTGGTATAACAAATGGGAAGAGGTTCGAGCTGAGGCTGTTGAGGCTGTTGAGTAGAGTGAATTTAAGGATGCCTGACTTTGATCATTTTTTCCCAAGATGTTTAGGGAGGTGAAGATTAAAGAGTTCATGAACTTGAAGCAGGAGGAGGGGTTGACTGTGAAAGAGTATAGCCTCAAGTTCATATAGTTATCTAGGTATTCTTCAGATATGGTTCCTAACGTGAAGGCGAGAATGAGGATGTTCATATCCATCTTTGATAAGCATATGAAAAAGGAGTACAAGGCGACATTGTTGATCTCATACATGGACATCTCTAGGCTTATAGTCTATACGAAACAACTTGAGGAGGATAAGAAGAGGGATAAAGAGGGAGCATTTGAGTAGGAAGTCTAAGTCAGTATGACATGAGCCTAGCCAGTATAAGCATAGTAAGGGGACATGTCCTATTTTTATAAGAGATCTTCAAGTTATACACCATCCTCATCAAGTGCACAAGCTCAAAGTAATAGGTATTATCAAAAATCATGGGGACATTAGAATTTCAGAGCTCAGGATTCTCAATCCCAAGCTAGTGTGGCTCGAGGTTCGAGAGGGAAGCCATCCTATGGCAAGTGTGGCGAAATCCAACTAGTGAGTGCCGTGAGAGGACAAATGCATGCTATAGGTATGGATTGACTAGTCACTTTCAGAATGAGTGCCCTATGAGAAGGTAGGGTGATTGAGGTAATAAAACAATGTCTTCGACAGCACTACTATCCAGTGGTAATAAGAGAGGTGCCATTACTAATAAAAGTGGGGATACAAACCATCTGCATGCGATGGGAAACCAACAGGATTAGGAGGTTGTCCTAGATATTATGAAGGGTATGCTTCGAGTCTTTACCTTTGATTGTTATGCATTACTTGACCCGGGTGCCACTCTATCTTTTGTAACTCCATTTGTGGATTATAAATTTGAGATTTTTCCTGAGTGTTTGCTTGAACCTTTTGTTGTTTCCACTTATATTGGTATGTCTATCCTAGCCAAAAATGTCTATAGAGATTTTGTAGTATCTATCCATTATAAGGATAACTTTACTGATTTAATAGAGTTGGAGATGATTGATTTTAACATGATTCTTGACATGAATTGGTTTTATGCATGCTATGCCTCATTGAATGTAGGACGCGAACTTTCATGTTTCAATTTCTGAATGAAATGATCCTAGAGTGGAAGGGTACCTTTTTTGCACCTATGAGTAAGTTTGTTTCCTATCTTAAGGCTAGAAAGCTAGTTTCTAAAGGATGCATCCATCACCTCGTGTGATTTAAGACTGATGATGCAGAGTTTTTTCTCAGAAGTGGAGTTTGCTGCTATCATAGATAAGAATGACAGAATTGATAGAGCGAAATTCAATTCCCTAGCCCTTTGAGTCAGTTCTGATCATAAATGAGTTTGCTGAAGTGTTTCCTAAGGATCTGCCTGGAGTCCTTCTTGATAGAGAGATCGACTTTGGGATTGATATTCTCCTCGACGTTCAAATTATTTCTATCTCACTTTATAGGATGACCGCTACTGAGTTGAAAGAGTTGAAATAACAACTGAGAGATTTGCTAAAGAAGGGCTTCATTAGGCCGAGCGTTTCTCCTATTGGGGTGCTCTTGTCCTATTCGTGCGAAAGAAAGATGGTTCCCTTAAAATGTGTATTAACTATCGCCAGTTGAATAAAGTGACAACCAAGAATAAGTATCGTCTTCCAAGGATAAATGACTTATTTGAGCAAATTCAGTATGCCACTATTTTTCTCCAAGATAGACTTGAGATTAGGCTATCACCAGTGACATTCCAAAGATGGCATATTGAATCCGATATGTTCATTTTGAATTTTTGGTGATATGACTTTCAGTCAATTTATCTTTTGTAAAATCTTAATGAAACCATTTATAATTATTTGGAAAAGAATTCGAATAGCTTTAATCTGATTCATGGGACACTTTTTAATATTTATGGATCACTCAATCGAAATTAGGTGATTTTTTTTCATTTTCATGTGTGCTAGCCTATAAATATTTTTTGGTGATATGACTTTCGGTCTGATCTAATTTGCAGGCCATTCTTTTAGCATTTAGAGAATAATAAATAGAAGTTAGATGATTTTCTTCATTTTTAATATATGTCAACCCATGAATTTTTTTGTGAAACCTTTAGTAAACAATTTGTAATGCCATAAAAAAGAATCCAATAATCACATCCATATTTGGGAGGCATATTCTAGACTTAAAGGGCTACGTAGGCATTTTTATTTATTTTTCATATGTCTTACCCCATTGATCTTTTTGGTGATACGATTTTTGGATAAGTTTTTATGAAACTTTTGTAAAACTATTCGTAATTACTTGGGAAAGAATTCCAATAGACTTTACCTATTCCGAGGGTATTTTTAAGAATTTAGGTGCTGCTCAACAGGAATTAGGTAATCTTATATGTATATGTATTATCCAATGAACTTTTTTGGTAGCATAGCTTCTGATAAATTCTTTTGTGAAACCTTTGCATAACTTTTATAATGACTTGAGGAAGAATTTCAGTTATCTTGGCTTGATCTATGAGATATTTTAGTATCTAGGCGCTATTCAGCAAGAATTTAATAACCTTTTTTTAAAAATAATTTGTATGTTAGTCCATGAATTTCTTTGATGGTATGACTATGGTATGGCTATAAGATAATTTTTCACAATATCTTTACAGAACCATCTGAAATGACCTGAAAATTTTTCAATAGCCTCGGCCTGATCTGCAGGATATATTTTTAGCAATTAGGGGCCACTCAATAGGAAATATATGATTTTCTTTGTTTACTATGTGTATCAGCTCATGAATTTTTATGGTGGTATGTCCTCCAATCAATATTTTTGCGAAACCTTTACAAAAAATTCCATAATGACTTGAGGAAGAATTTCAATAGTCTCGATCTGATCTACTGAGCATTTTTTTTAGCATTTTGGGGACATCCAATAAAAAACCAAGTGAATTTTTCCATTTTTGAATGTGTCAGTCCATGAAATTTTTGATTGTGTCAGTCGATGAAATTTTTGATAGTATAATTTTATCATTCTTTTGGGAAATTATTATAGAACCATCTATAATGACTCAAGGAAGAACTCCAATAGATTTGGCGTAATCTGTGATATTTTTAAGCATTTAGAAGTCACTCAGCGGAGATTAGATGATTTTCTCTACCTTTCATATTTGTTAGCCCATGAATTTTATGGTGGTGTGACTTGAGGTCAAGTTTTCTTCTAAACCTTTACAGAACTGTCCATAATGACTAGAAGAAGAATTTCAGTAGTCTTGACTTAATCTGCGGGCCTTTTTTTTTTTTTAGCATTTTTAGATGACTCAACAGGAATTGGATGATTTTCTCTATTTTTAATGTATTAGTCCTTGAATTTTTGTGGTGGTATGGGTGTCGATGAATGTTTTCACGAAACCTTTACACAATTATCTATAATGACCTAGGAAAGAATTCGAATAGGTTTTGCCTAACCTGTGAGGCATTTTTTTAAAACATTTGGGAGTTACTAAAAAGGAATTAGAAAATTTTCTCCATTGTTCAAGTATGTTAGCTCATACACTTTTTTGGTAGTATGACTTTCGATCAATTCTTTTGTGAAACTTTTATATAATCGACTCAGGGAAGAATTTCAATAGTCCCGATTTGATACTTTCAATGTTTTTTAGCATTTAGGAGTCATTTAATAGGGTGATTTTCTCTCTTTTTAGTGTGTTTGCCCATGAATTTTTTATGGAATGCCTTCCGATCAATTTTTCCAAGACCTTTATAGAGTCGTTTATAATGACCTCGAGACGAATTTCAACAGTCTCGACCTGATCAATAGTGTAATGTTTTAGCATCTAGGGGCCACTGGACAGGAATTAAGCTACTTTCTCCCTTTTCATATACATTAGTACATAATTTTTTCGCCGATATATTACTGCAGATCAATTTTTTGATAAAATTTGTATTGAACTGTCTGTAATGACTCGAGAAAGAATTCCAATAGCTTCATCCTGATCTATGGAGTATTTTTTAATATTTAAAAGTCACTCAACATGCATCAAACAATTGCCGCAACAAGCATCTGAATTATTCTTTTTGTTCAACGTTAGTTTTTCAGAATTGTCTTAACATGACAACTAAAAAACAATAAATGATATGAGTAATTTTACCAAATCGTCCTAATTAAACATTAGTCATCTAAACATTGAAAAATAGACATTGTTCAATAACAAAGATAAAATGATCATTTTCTTTTTCGACACCCAAATAATCTTTAATTCCCCAAACTTTAAGTTGATCCCATTTCAAGATTTAATTACAAACTCAAAATCTTTCCAACATATTCAAAACGTAGTCTATTTCTAATAATTCCATTAATATTGATTATGGATACACATAATTCAATATTAACAAAGATTAAGCGGAGTACATAATTACTTTGACCAAGTTAAACAGAAATTTGGGGGTTCTTTCATTGCTTCTCCATTTAAAGATAAATTAATCCTTTATATATCTCCATCAATCTAGTTATAACTAGTATAAGGCTATAAGCTACTCTTTTCATCTTAATTTATGTAGCACGAACAAAATTTTAAGACACAACCAACAAGTTTTTTTTAATCATATTTTTATGTCTTACAAATATTTTACGTTATTAATTATTGTGATTTATATAATTATAGGTTAATATTCCCTAGCGTGTGTTACCAGAATGACATTCCCAGTAAATTTTGCCAGATCTTCACATCACAAGTTCATTGTGTGGAATTCCTCTTTATTATTATATTTTTTACTTAACAGAAGTTATTTTGTTACAAATAACTCAATTTTAGCTTGAATTTCATTTATCAGCTTATGTTACTTTTCAGTCCAATGATTTTTGGGCACAAAAAAATATGTAAAAAGATCCAAACTTGTAGCAAGATACTGACCAACTGATCCTTGTAATTATACTATTGGACGTTTATTACAGTGCCAATCTAACTCTAAATCAGAGCATTTATTATAAACATAATCATAAATTGAGAGACAATTTAGACCGATCCAACTTTGAGCTTCTTAGTGATGGCAGCGATGTATTTTCCCTGATGAAATGCCTGCTTCAATTCAATGTCAGTAGGTTGTCTAGTGCCATCACCAGCAAATGTTCCAGCACCATATGGACTTCCACCTTTGATCTTCTCAATCTCAAACATTTCAGCTCCGAACGTGTAACCAATTGGTACGAAAATCATTCCATGATGAGCAAGCTGTGTTATTGCCGTCAACCTACATATATCGATCATCGAGGAGAGTTATAGTAATGTACTTGAATAATTGTGTTTTTTCTCAGATATGATATATGTTGCTATAATATTTTTTCATTTCTTAAAATATCAACAAAAGTGATAGAAACTAAGTGTAGTTATCTGCAATGTTGTAAATTTTGTGCCGATCATTTAAAATATATGCAAACGTACACTGCAACATTATCAAATTGTTAGGATTCAAATAGGAGAATTGAGAGAGGAATAAAAACTAACGCGGTGGTCTCTTGTCCCCCTCCTTGAGAACCCGTACTATAGAAAATTCCTGCTGGTTTTCCTGCTAGTTGCTGAGTTTTCCATAAACCACCCGTCGCATCAAAAAAAGCCTTAAACTGAGCAGGCATCATCCCAAATCTTGTTGGAAAACCAAATATAAATCCATCAGCCTCAACAAGATCATCTGGTGTAATGATGGGCGCATTGCCTTTCGAAGGTGCAATCATCTTTGCAAGAATCTCGTCTGAAAGAGTTTCGAGCACCTATCAACCAAAATAATCGATAAATTTGTCAATCTAGAAATTCATTTGATTAGATAAATGAACCTTCTTGAACTACATATTACATTTTAAATACCAAACAAATTAATAATTGTTGAAGGCGTAACGAACCTGCCATAACTTGGCTTCAACTCCTTCAACTGATTCAACGCCTTTCTTAATCTCTTCAGCCAGCTGCTTAACATGACCATACATGGAATAGTAACTGCAAAAGGTTAATGCATGTTAGTTTTAATAAGCAAAATTATTCATCATCACAAATTCAAACAAAAATCTTGCGAACTAAAAACCAAATAAAGGGAATACATACACAATGTAGACTTTGGTTGCCATTTCAGAATCTTAATTTGTTGTTGTTGTATGTTTGTTTTTATTGAGGAGGAGGCTAAAGCCACTCTGCTTATATAGTGGTCATGGAGTTGACCGTTTCATTATATTTTTTCTATTTTGCGTGACTTTTTTATTCATGGGAAAAAAAATATTAAAGAGACATTAAATGTAATTACGTTTTGAATGGTTATTAGTTAATTATTAATTTATCCTTGATAGGTCGCTGATGTCATGCTTAACTCATCATTGACCTAATAATTTATCTTTTTCTGAAAAAGAGAAAGAAGGGTAAATAAAAAAACATACTCTATTCGTCCCATTTTAATTGCCATAATTTTCATTTTTTATAGTTAAATAATAAAAATTTTGACTAATATATTAAAATATATTTTTTTCATCATATTGGTGTGAAACTCATCATTGACGTAATGATTTAGTTTTTTTTTTCCATTTTTGAAAAAAAGAAAGAAGGGTAAACAAAAAAAGAACATACTCCATCCATCCCATTTTAATTGCCATAGTTTTCATTTTTATAGTCAACTAATATAAAGTTTGGCTAATATATTAAAGTATATTTTTTTCACCATATTGATATGAAATAAAATGCAACTAATAATACTTTTAAATATTTTTTGAATATTTAAATTTTTATTTTAAAATATTAAATTAATTTAATCTAATTTAATTTTAAAAATTAATCAATTTTCGAAAAGTGTAACTAGACGACAAAAAAGGAACGAAAAGAGTATTTTTACCTCTTATCATTAATTTCTCATTCTCCAAGTTATATTTTAAAACTTAATAGTACTAAATATCAATTAATAGAACTAATATAATAAAATAATCACATCAATTGTATTATTTTTTTTTAAATGAATGTGTCATGTCCAAAACTAGCAAGTAAAATGAGTAAATTTATTACAGTTGTTGAGGAAGTGTGGAGAGGAAAAAAAGAATAGCTAATAAAAAAATTAGGCTAGTATAAATAGCAATTAATGATAATGTATCCATACAATATTAGAAGAGACGTGACAAACTCTTGCATGTACATAAATTTGAATAAGACTTCTCGTATCTAACTTGATGCATCACCATGATGCCTACTTTATGTTAAATGACGTGTTATTTACGTTACCACATTGCATTCTTATTTTATAGGGTATAACCATTAATAGAACTTGATTTTGATTATGCAAATATTTTTTATTTGGTTCAGAAAAGTGACTATATATTTGATATATTTACCGCATTGCATTAAAAAAATCATTCAAGATATTAAATTTAGTTGTTTTAATTTAACTGAAGGAGGGGGGGGGTTATAAAAGAATATAATATACGGAGAGGGTTCAAGAACATACAACTATGAGTCCATTTGACTTAGCTTAAAAGATGGTCAAATTTGCTTTTAAGTTTTTTTTTAGCTTATAAAAATGTTTGACAATTTTCAAAATAACTTTAAAAAAATTAAAATTTGCTTAAAATAAGTTAAAAGTTAAAAGCACCACTCTCCCAACTTTTCATTTTTTTTAGCTTAAAAGTTGTTATAGTTTGACAAAAAAATTACCTATTTATCCTAAATATTTTTTCATATTTTTCAAAAATATCCTTACCTATTTAAACACTTTCATTTGTATCAAACCTTCTAATATTGAAATATGA
>JAABOM020058607.1:0-13714 GCA_011800125.2 Solanum clarkiae | reverse complement strand
GAAGCTGTTGGATCTTATTTTTGCAGGTGAGGTTAGTCAGTAAAACAGAGGAAACTCTGCTGAAATTTCGGTAGAATATCCAGACTCGGTTATAAAGGAATTTGGTTTAGTATGTGTATATGTGCCCCTATCGGGCATTGGTCACGACCCCAGGGTGGGGTGTGACAGAACACTGCACCACCTCTTGGACATGGAGAAGGACAGACATCCATAAGACTACCACTCTTCAATGGAACTCACTTTGGTTGGTGGAAGGCTAGAACGGAAGACTTCATGCAAGGAGAAGATTAGGATCTTTGGGATAGGATCATTGTTAGGCCTACTATTCCCATGAAAACTGTGGAAAGTCAATAAGTTCCTAAAGAAATAAAAGAGTTTACACTGCTGACGATCTTATGGCTTGAGGAAAAATGCTAAAGCCAAAAATATTTTGGTTTATGGACTGGGACCAAATGAGTATAATAGGATATCGAACTGCACTACTGCTAAGCAAATCTGGGATGCTCTAACTATTGAACATGAAGGAACTGCTCAGCTTAGGAAGTTCAGAGTCGCCATGTTGTTCACTGATAAAACCTTCAACATGAAGGAAAATGAGTCTCTGCAGGACATGATCGCAAGACTCACACTTTTCATCAATGAACTAGCATCCTTGGGCAAGATTCTAACTATTGCGGAACAAGTGGATCAAGTTCTGAGGATTTTACCCAAAGCCAAATGGGATGTGAAAGTCACTGCCATCAGGGAAACTGAGGACATTGAAACTATGACCCTGAATGAACTGGTTGGAAATCTCAGCACTTACGAGATGAACATGGAAGATCAAAAGAAAGAAGCAGCATTGGATGAGAACTCACTAGCATTGAAGGCAGCTTCGGATGATGAGGGATCAGATCTAGATGAGGATCAGATAGCTTTTTTAGCAAAGAATTTCAAGAAATTTCTCGAGAAAGGAAAAGGGAAAGACAAGAGAGAAATAAGTAGCTGAAAGTGGTCTGATGATGCAGAAAATAGAAAATAGTCTGATGATAAAAATCAATCAGGGTGCTACAAGTGTGAAAAAATGGATCATCATATCAACTAGTGTCCACAATGGAAAATTGAGTGGAAAAAGGAAAAGGCTGAAAAAGAAATAAATGACAAAGCTGCTAATCAAAAAGAGAAAGAGGAGTATGCTGCTTGGGGCTCCGAAATTGAGGATTCAAACACTGAAAATGTAGATGAAATTGCATTCATGGCTGCTAAGGACTCATACCTTGAAGATGACGATAAATATGAGGTATGTATTTTTGAACTCAAAGAAAAATTGCATCTCTTTTAGAAAAGAAAGCTAATCTTGCTAATGAATGGGTTGATAGATGATTTTCAAGAGATAGCTAATGAAAAGGATCAACTGATCAAGGATTTTTCAAATAAAAAATTTGAAAGCCTTGAGGTCAAAAACTGCATGAATGAAGCTACCAAAGAAAATCACAAGTTGAAGAAACAGTTTGTACAACTTGATTCACTTGTGCTGAACTTAAAATCTAAGATTTTGAAATTAATTGTTGCCGACAAAGGAAAGAGTGTAATGAGTGAAGCACATCATAAAGTTGAGACTGAATTGAAAGAATGTAAAATTGAGTTTTTTGGTGAGAAAGAAAAGGTTAGAAAATTCACTCAGAAAATTTTCACCCTAAAATTGGATTTAGAAAGGGAAAATAAGTGGACACAATCTTCAAGAATAGTGAACCATCTAGGAAGCAGGAATTATAATGAGAAAGCTGGAATAAGATTCTATCAGGAGAATGTCACCACTACTGACCTGTGCTACCTCTGTGAAAAAATTGGTCATCCAACTACTAAGTGTCCAATCACAAATAATGTCAAGAACAGGAACACTAGTCATCTGTACATAAAAGGGGCTAAGAATGATAAAAGGTCAAGGAACATGTTACCAAGTCGCGCAAAAGGCATAAAAAATGTGTACAAGGTTGACATCATGGGAATGCTAGGTACACAGTTGAAACGCTTGAGTGCTATTGATAATGATTCTTTACTTTGACACAGAAGACTTAGACATGCAAGTCTACAACAACTGAATACTCTGGTGTTAAAGGACATGGTTATAGGGCTGCCTAAAACTAAGTTCAAAGACAATAAAGTATGCAGTACATATGTAAGGAGAAAGCAAGTAAGATCATCCTTCAAGTCAAAAAACTAGGTAAGCACTACCAGGTGTCTGGAATTGGTTCACATCAACCTATGTGGACCCATAAGGGCAAAAAGCAAGGGTGGTAAAAGGATGACTATGAGTTGGAGCACAGGACAAAGCAACAAGAAAAGCTACCTGGTTTGTCTACGGGACAATCAGAGAGCTCACAGTCAAGGGGAACTATAGGTTTCGAAACTCAGTCTTCTGATTGGGGATGTGCCCAATTAGAATCTGTATAAGTTGAACAAATTCAAGAATTTTCCAAACAAGTGAATGGAGAATTTGGTAGGAGCATGATGGAGGAACTAAAGAGGATCTTCAGGTATCTCAAGGGAAATTCAGAATTGGGATTTTGTTACTCTAAAGGTAGTAGTTTCAACCTTGAAGGGTGTAGTGATGCTGACTATGCTGGTTATTTGGTGTACATAAAAAGTACTTCAAGTATGGCTCACTTTCTTGAAACATGTTTGATTTCCTAGTTCACTAAGAAACGGAATTTTGTAGCCTTGGCAACTGGTGAGGCTGAATATATAGTAGTTGGATCATGTTGTACTCAGTTACTTTAGATTAAGCAACAATTGTTGGATTTTGGTAGGGATGTTGGTTTTGTTCTTATTTTGTGTTATAACACTAGTGCTACTAATATTGCAAAGAATCCTGTTCAGCATAAAAGAACTAAACATATTGATATAAAGCACTATTTTCTCCGTGATAATATAGAAAAAAGGCCTTGTTTCAATAATGTTGTGTCCTACTGAGAATCAAATTCCTGACATCTTTACTAAAGCAATATATAGAGAACACTTTGAAAAAATTAGATTAGACTTTGAATGATTAAGATTACATAAACTCCCCTCAATGATTGACTAGAAAATCTAGTTTTTGTACTAACATCTAAAATGAATTCTCATTTCAATTCTCACATGTAGTGTATCCCAAAATCCAGAAAAATAGACTAAGTCTACATTAGTGTGTATTACAGTGTGCAGGTTACTAGCTCATGTGCAGGGGTTGAGGGGAAGCTAAAAATAAATTAGGTAATAATTGTTTTGTGTCTAACATAGTGATTGATAAATGAATTAGGTATCCTAACCTGTTTCTTTTCTTCCTTAAGTCATGATCATTTTTTCCACCTAAAACCCACATGTCCTTTCATCCTTCATTCACTTCCAAAAGCATTCCCTCATCCGAGGTCATGTCATTACGAGGTTTGTTTGGTCTGATATGGAAATTTTCTATCTAAGTTAGAATTTTAGGTTTGATCTGACTTGTTTTTCTTGGGTGATACTCAGAAAAAATTTGCTAAACTTGAGATGCATGAGTTTGATGGGAGGGAGTCAATGCGTGATTTTGTATTTATCACTACTGTTTGAGAAAAATCTATTCTTCTTGGTGCTCAGGATATTGGGAGAATTTTAGGGGTTCCTAATAAGGGTTGGGATCACTATGTTACCATGAATAGCCTCCCCTAGATAACTTGACCTCCGCTCTAGAAACTTCAAGAAAGCTCTCAGGTCGTCCTACATTGGCTCAGCACAGGCATGTCTTGCATAAAGAAATGTCGTCTTTTCATAGGTTGTATTTTGATGTGGTGCACAAGGTCCACATTTGTCGAAAGGTAAGAAGGATAAAAATAGCCATTCCCTCCCATATGTGTAGTGGTTGTCTCAGCTCTTTAAGGCATATTCTGTTCCTGTTCAAGTTTGGACCATGCAAACGACTAAGGATGTGCTTGGTCAAGTGAACCACATTGCTCCACTTGTTTCTATGCAACATGCTGGCACCCATCCTCTTCATAAACTTCAACTTGCTTTGGATGCCAAGACTACAGAATTAGCTACCGCATATGAGGAGTTTGCACTAGAGCAAAGTGGCTTGCTTTCCGGATCTCTGACCTAGAGGACATCCTATATAAGGAATGTACTGCCCATGTGAGATTGTTCACGACCTGTCCTTGTTGATTCCGTCTAATGCTCCTTCAATTTGACCTGTTCCTTTGTTATGTTTTTTGGGTACCTGCTCATATTATCACTAACTATGTTAAAGATGCTTGACTTTTATTTTCTGGCTATTTTTCTTTTCTAGACTGCTTTTGTATGCTGATCTCAATGTAATTTTGCTATCTTTAATGCATATGAATGTTTCTTGTTCTACTTTGTTTTCTTGGTGGTAGCCCTTGTGGCCTTGAATTGTGCGTACTTATTTCTTGGTGTGTCTGCTACAAGAATTAATTTTCGATGATGCCAAAAGGGGGAATCATATCTGTGTTGTGCAATATTTATAACCCTTGTTTAACCTGTTTCATTCTTTAGGTTCCTTCTTAGTAGCTGCAGGTAAGATGGATGGATGCTCATACTTAAGAAGTTTGTCATCATCAAAAAGGGAGAATATATTGAGCTCAATAGAGTTTTGATGATGGACAATGGACAATGAAACATGTTGATATCCGTCAGGTCCTTCATCACACTTTCTCAGAGAGGAGGCGACATGATACCACAAGATGCGGAGTAGATAAAGCTTCTGGAGATAAGATTGCAATACTAAAGTAGGAAGATGGTTCAACAAGCATAGGTGTAGAAAACAGTTGGTGCTGAAAAAAGAGTTGGTGCTGAAAAGGAGTTCTAATAAATGAAGAACTCTATAAAAAGAGTTGGTGTTGAAAAGGAATTATAATAAATGAGGAACTCTACTACAAAAAGAAGTTAGGGTGAAGAAGGAGTTCTAAGTGCAGAAAAACTCTATTGAAGCTTGAAGCTGGAACTGAGGAGTTTGAACTAGAGAAGACCTTCTTAACAACTTGATTAAAAAGAGCAAAAATATTTAGGGTTAATCATTGAGACAAAAAGAAAAAGGGAGTTGTAAGCGTCAAGAGTCTTGATCAGTGAGGAAACACTTAAGAGATCTGTTTCTTTGTTGAGTTTGCGTTTAAGAAGTTTTCTACCTCTTGTTGAGTCTTAATGTATTGCTTAGTTCAGTAATCTATAAACTGAAGTAAGATATAGTTTTCAAGTTGGGGGCAACTTGAAGACTTGGGAACATAAATCTTGAGAGGTTTGTGTGTAATTAGGCATCATTTGAAGTTTGTTGTTGCTTAGTTTACTAGGAATTCTAATATTTTTGTTGAGGCTCATGTTGATTTAGTGAAGTTGGGAAAAATTCCTGTGAGGTACAGGTCGTGGTTTTTCACCTTTTGTGAGCCAGGTGTTTCCACGTAAAAATTTTGTGTTCTCATCTGTTTTTACTTTTCAAAAACATGTCTGCAAACTTGATTCTTCGATTAGGCAAATCCATAGGTTGTGCAGACGAACCTTAAAATAGTTGATAATACCTGGACTTATGTTGGCCACGTGATGAGTATTGGTGTGCAAAATATCATGAATCTATTGTCCTCCGCACCTCAACTCCATAGAAACAATCAATTTGCCTTTCACACCCATATTTTTTTCTTCTCAAAATAAGAATACTACAACAACAACAATATACCCAGTGGAATCCGACAAGTGGGGTATTGGGAGGATAAAAATGTATGTAGATCTTACCACTACCTCATAGAGGTAGAGAGGTTGGTCTAAGAAAACTCTCGTCCCACAAATCCATAAGCAGAACAAACTAGATATGAAAAAAAAAAGAAAAAGAAAAAAAACAAGGAAGAACGACTAAACTGTGAATAAAATGGTTAGAAAATGCTAAGTTTTTGTAGACTTTATATAGATATCAATTAGTTGCGAAAAGTTATCTAGTAGAAAACATTATCAGCCACATATATTAAATCACACATGTTATTAGTGGGGGGTTCAAGATTAGTGCTATTTCATTTTTGTATAATTAGGTGTTAATTTAGCTATTAATTTCTTTTTTCAAAATGATATTTTATGTAACCATTCCAATTATACGATGATGAAGATCTTTTGACTAATAAGGTATATATATTTTATTGATATATTGAGGTCAGCAAATATACGATTCTTAATTCTGCTAAAGTTCTTTGGAGAAGGCATGAATAAAAAATACAGGTGAAAATGGTGGAAAATAAAATATTTGAAAGATATTTTAATTAAACTCAAGAGTAAGCCTTACAAATACCATATTCTTAATTCAAGGAGAGCAAAATTATGAACATTAATTTTTCTATCATGAAACTGCATTTTTTTCTACAACTGGATAAGAATAAGACTTGTATATACCATCCTTAATTCCCAGACTTTACTTAAGCAGTTATTCGCCGTATGTTATTCTAAAAATTATATTTTATGGAATAAGTGAATAATGTAGAGAAGATTTGCTGCTCTTAGAGTTTGTTCGCTACATATTATTTTCCCAAGAAGATTTTGAATTATATGTTCCATAATTTTTTTTAGTGAGCATAGATATAAAAGATTTAATTTATTATAGGGCCATGCTTTATATGCTATGCTAACTTAGTCACTACGTGAAAATAGAGATCCAACTATATTATATAAATGTTATATTAAATTGTTCAAAAATGTTGCAAATTTATCTACTGGTATTCAATTTAATTTGGATGAAAGGTCATAAAATTGATATGGAGATATTTTTTTTATATTTGGTTGCCAGGTGAGATGAAGTTGAGATCTTTATAGGCCATGTCTATGTTTATGTATTGCAGCATTCCCATTCTTTTTAATAATTCAAATTATAGCCTTTTTATTTTTTTTTAAGATCCTAAGAGACTCCTTTCTCAATTATTTAAGAGGAAAATAAATTTAGAAATGTACACTTAAAACACATAAAAAACCGACATACTATAAAATAGAAATTAAAATCCATATTAAATTAATGATCATTGTTCGTTCACCTCCATTCAAAGACACAATTCCAAAGGACTACATTTACAATTCACTAACAATTGCAAGGGGATATTTTTAAAGCTATGAAAGAAATTAAGTGTAAGGTGCATATTTCAAAAGAGTGCATACGTAAGGGTTATATTTTACAATTTACTCTCTTAAGATTGAATTTGATAATTCATCCAACAAATGCTCAACTTTGAGTAATTATAAGTATTTGACTTTCTTAGCCAATTTAAAAGCTTGATTTTAGTTAATTCATTTTTATGACTTACAACGTTATTTTGTTACAATGTTATTCTATTTGTTCAATTTTCGTTTCCTAAAACCTATTCAACCATGCTTATTTCATGAGAGAGAGGATGTCATGATCCAAACTTGAGCCCTGATGGCGCCTAGTGTAAACTTCCGAATATGCAAGCTATACCGATCAAAACTAGAAAAAGACAACATTTTAATAATCTAATTAACTAAATAAGGATAAACGAAAATTGGAATGATAATAACAATGAGAAATTCCATAGAATAATTAGTTATGTAATATGATACAAAAATATACAAGATGTCCAAAAGTGACCAAAATACATACTAACGTAAGACCATAACCCTAGACCTGATGGAGCTGCTAAGTACCATAAGACTATATTTATATAAAAATACAAGAGAACAAATACAAAATATATTATCAGTACAAAAAGATGGAAAGCAGTCAGTCTCTAAATGTCGAAAGCTCGTCACGATCCAAGTAAGAAAGCTATGGAAGATGAGGGACTCTCAGAGGGTGCATTGAGTTGAAAGTTGTATCTAAAATGACACAGAAGTGGAGTATGAGTATCAAAAGCATAGGTTACCTTGTATGCATCATAAGCCGACCGAACTCAAAAACATCAACATAAATATGAGTAGCTTGAGCATACTGACATCAAAAGGATAATATCATAAACTAAGGCTAAAAATAATTCAAGGTACAGGGAAATAAATCAATCAGCAAAGAATAAATCAATCAATTGCCACGACTCGATTTCTCAGGCAATGATGACATCTAACCAACTCACTAGTTGTTGACATCCAGTTTTTACCCTCTACAGTATAAATCAATCATCAAGCTTTTAATTTTAACAATTTGAAATAATTAGCTTTCGAAAATGCAAAAAATATTTTCTCAAATAAATTTCATTTTTTAAATTTATTTTAGGAGTTATTATTCTTAATTATTTTAAGTTGATAATATTAAAAGCTCTTTAATTATTTTGTATTAATTCATCGTGTAGTCAAATTAATCAATCAGATTCAATTTGATTACCTTTAATTGATCGTGTTTGCAATTCCAAATGACCATTTTCTCAATCTAATTGAACTTTTTTTGTTGTTTTTCTTTTTCTTTTTCAGATGAGTTGGTCCTTTTTGGACCAAAATTGGCCCATTTGTTTTACTAAGCTAGCCCAGACGTCCCTTAAACCCGGCCCACTTTCCGTCATTTTAACATTTTCAGCATATACATACATATCATATATACAATACACACACATGCCACGCGCCCCCAATACCCTTTTAATTTTCTCTCTCCCCGACTCCTTCTTCTTCTTCTTGCGTGTACCTCACCCCAAACCCCTTTCTTCTTCTTCTTCCTTCCTTCCTAAGACACGTACACACACTCTCTCCCTTCCTCTTCTTCTCCTTCACTCCAACCAGAAGAACAACCCAGCAAGACGACAAATCTCCCTCAACGTTCACCCCCTTTCTCCGTACATACATGTCACCATCTTTCCCTCTCCTTCGTCCTTGCTCAAGATAGAGCCGTCCACCTCCCCTCATTCCAACGGCTTCTAGAGGGATTTGTTGGATTCGAAAACAGGAGAGAATTTGGGGATTAAACTGAAAATAGCCCTAATTTCTATCCTATTTTCGAACACTAGAAGTCCCTATATATTCTTCATTTTCTCAGATTTGGGGGTCGTTCTTGGAAATCTCGGGAAAAGCTCTAGAAAACTGGAAATCTCACAGCCGTGTTTGATCTTGAAAATCTTGAAAATGTCAAATCGATTTAGACAGCCGTTCCTTGATCTCTAACAGATTCTATTTCTATTTTTGAAAAAACAAGTTTCCAGAAAGGTTGATTCAGTTCTCAAGGTTCCTGAGCTTAGGAATTTTCATTCTCGGAGCTTGAAGGTCCTCAAATAAAGCTCCATCTGGTGTGGAAGGTCGGCTCAAACTCAAGTATTATTCGCTGCTTCAATAGAGGTAATATCCTAATCTCATTTTTCCATTTCGGGTTTCGTATACTTTGTTCGAATGTGTGTTGAATTTATATTAAAGTTCTATGCTTGCATTAGTTTGTTTCTGACTGGGAGTACTCTGTTAAGAGCTAGGTGACATTGTGGTTTATTGTTGGGCTAATCGATACTATTCGCTCCTGATTTACTGATTTGGTAATCTAGCAGCTGATTTGCTGCTATTAACCATGGTAAAATATTATTTGATTTGATTTTAGCATGTTTTGAGATTGTGGTCTGTCTGAACTGTAGGCTCACCCAAGTTTTGGCTCATTTTTAAGCTCTTTTGCTATTTATTTTACCTGCTACAAGTTTATGATTTTCAAATATATCAATGTCTTAAGTTGTTTGTAGTTTCATTTTATTCTTCTTCTAGTTTAAAGCTCTCTCGTTTGCTGTCTGCCTCTTGTTTATACGCCATTAATCACGTCTCGATTTACCTCTTTGTGTTGAAGTTGGTAAATGTCTAAGCTATCATAGCCCTTGTATGTTGCTGCACCTTTGGTTTTTTTATAAATCTGACTGTTTCCAGCACTAAAAGGTCGACAGTCACTTTTGATTAAAGTTTTGTCTAGCATACTTCTCTTTCTGGGATTATGTTTCACTAATAAAAGTTGATGTGTCGAATTCTTGCTTAACTATGGGCTGGTGTTCTGTTTACTACTTAAGGTATAAAGATTCAGGTTTCAAGCATTTCAAGTTTTCTTTTGGTTCTAACATCATGAAAATTGAGACCATCTTGGCTGTTCATATGGTTTTAGTTGAGTTCATCCCCTTTGTAGCGACTAATGTTAAACATGGAAGCCATTTTGTATATAAACTAAGTTATAATTAGTGTACATGCTCCCCTGTCTGTTTTCCAAAATATGATTAAGTGATTCATGTTACTGTTTCACCTTAAAAAGCAATGGCTGACTCATTCGGTTCGTAGCCATATAGCAAGTGTTAGTTGGTTCAACGAGCTAAAAAGCTTGTTTGTTATGGATCTATTTGTCTTTTGTTTCTTAATCTATTGTGTTGCCATATCACTATCCATCTATGTTCTTTGTCTGTTAAGAATCCAAAGATTCTAGTCATGAATTATGTTTAAAGATCAGATCATGTTTACTCATCATCACCTGATTTAATGTTTGTTATTGCCATTGTTTTCCTGTTTTGAAGTATCCCCTGTCAAGAAGTTAGGTGATATTTCCTTAGCATCAACATTACCCCAGTGCCTCAAAGGCTCCCGCCCATTGCGGGGTAAGGGGAGGTCGGATGTACGCAGCCTGACCCCTATGTTTAAAAACATAGAGCGACTGTTTCCGGATTGATATTTCCTTAGCATCAACATGTGAAATCAGATTTTGTCCCTTATTCCTATCAATTGTATGCTGATTTGCTTCCCTTTCCCCTCATTGCATGGAACCTGTGCTCGTGGATCTATCAGACCCTCTTTCTTTGCATTTCTGATGGGCAACGGAGGCCCAAAAAACCCTTTATTAGGTCAATGGAAGCCAATATACAGGTTCTGGAGGCATAAAATCAGTGTACATACATGAATATACGCTAAGTGTATATCACAAATGTGTGCTAAAAGCCCATTTCAGTAGGCAGCAGCAGCAGCAGCAGGGGATTTAAATGGGCTAAGCAGGCCTAAAAATATAGAAATTAGGGAAGGTGGAAGATTGGGTCTGCTAAGCCCAATCTTTATTTTTATTCTCTCCCTTTCCTTGTATATTTATCTATCTTATTTGTGATATTTGTTGATTGACACTAATTTTATTATATTTATTTGTATTGTTATTTATTATTAATCTAATTGTTTCTCCAATATTGCCTCCATTTATGTTAATTTTCATTATTAATAATTTTTTAAGTGTCAAAATTATTTGTACAATTTATTTTTTTGGGGTTTGAAGTGTTAGTTAATTTTAAACTTAGTCAATTTTTGCAAATTTAGTCAATTCTTTCAAATTTAATCAACATTCTTTCACATTTAGTCAATTCTTTCAAATTTAGTCAAATCTTTCAAATTTAGTCAACATTCTTTCAAACTTAGTCAATTCTTTCAAATTTAGTTAATTGTTTTAAATTTAATCAACATGTGACGGTGTATGGCATATTTTTGCATTACAAATTCTCTTTCTAATTTTAATTAATAATGATGGCGTTCGAATCTGTTTGTGCGTATCTTGATTAATGCTCTGTACTTTTCTCTGGGCCACAAGCGTAGTAGGTGCTTGATTAAGAACTGGAGCTATTTCATATTTTGGGTTGAACATTATTTATATTTCACATATATTAAGACTAGATTAATTTCTATTTGAACTACTAGATTTGTTCTTTTACTTGGGAGAATTTTTCTTGTTATATGTTGAAAGTCGTGAGGAAGCCACTTTCAAAATTAGTTAATTCTTTCAATTTAGTCAACTTTTTCAAATTTAGTCAATTCTTCCAAAATTTCAATTTTTTTTTCAAAGTCAGTCAAACCTTTAAAATTAGTCAATTTCCTAATCGTCGGTCGACCGCAAGTTAGCGATCATTTTGAGTGATTAATATCTTCTCAAAGTGGAAATTGAATCCTTACCTATTTCTCGGATATTTTGAAACTTTTCTCTTAGGATTTAAAATTTAATCTTGATTTCCTAATTATCCTTAAAATTAGGTGACGATTTTTTTAAATTTTTGAGAATATGATTTGTACTTAAATTAATTAAGTATTAAATCAGACTTTTAAAAAAATCAAAAGTCATTTTTTCGAATTAACAAAAACAAGTATAAACAATAAGAAAGTAAGACAAGTATGTAGCATAAGTAATGAAATAATAGCCTGGATAACATTAAATCTAGTATATGAGGTGATGAGAAAAAGAGGAGAAACGTACCTGGGAGAATCAAGTCTATTATTTGCTAGCATGAAAGTTAGGAAACGAGGTCAAATAGGCAATCACAATGAATGAAATGCACAAAGTTTAAGCTTATTCATCAACTTAAGAACTAGTCCGAATCAACTGTAACACCCCTAAATTACAAAAATACCCCTGGAATAAAATCATGCGTATAACACGTCTTCTCAAGCTTCAATGGAATATCTGAGATTGGATTTGCGATCAACACAAAAAATAGAGTGGAAAAATATTCTCGACCTAATTTTAGAGCAACCGAGTTGGAAAGTAATTTTTCATAATTAAACCTGGGACAGTGTGATTATGTGCCAGGGCGCGAAGTGCCTGGGGCACGGACCTATACTTGAGATTTTTCTTAAACTTGGAAAGAACATATTCTGAGAAATTCACGAAATATACATGTCTGTGTCCCAGGCGCGTCGCGGACATATATTTTGAGATAAAATTTATTCTTGTAATTCGGAATGGGCACTTTGGTCATTCCCCAACCCCTCCTAAGTCAATAAACTAGTATAAGGGATCTTTTACGTCAAGCCAAGTCCAAATAATTTCTAGCAACTAAGTTTTCGTATGAGTTGATAGAAGGGTCAATTTCAAATGACCATGTCTCCTAAAGTATAATGGGTTAGGTAACCCATAATATATCAAATCAAAGATATTTGAATTAGCTTTTCAATGCATCCAATTTTGCGTTAATCAAAGTTTGGAGTAGAAAGTATGACCATTTTAGTGAAGGGGTGCAGAGCTATCTGAAGGTCCGCGTCCGGAGCGCATCGCGGATCTGATGCATACCCTTACTGGATAAGTTAATGACATTTTTTTCTTTATATTTTGAGGGTATTTTTATCCTAAAACCTTTGGGGGGTCTATTTAAGGTCCTAAAACACCTAAAACATCAATTTTCATAATGAAAAACCCTCTCATTCAATCTCAAACATGAGATTAAATTTCTATTCTTCATAGATTTCAATCTACCCAATCTGAATTTCTTCAACTATTGATGAATCCTTTTGAGATTGAATTTCTATTCTTCATAGATTTCAATCTACCCAATCTGAATTTCTTCAACTATTCATGAATCCTTAATAGAATTTTAAATCATAACCTAGGGTTTCATGAATTTAAGAATACTAAGAAAGGAATTCTTGATTCTTTTTTTTTTCAAGAATCAAGGTTCTTCATCGAGAACTCTAAAGGTTCCAAGTCAAGAATTCAAGAATCTTCTTTAATTCTTCCAAGAAATAATCTCTAAGGTATGTAAGGTCCTCCAAAAGTTAATCTACTATTATTTTAGTATTCTTAACTACTAGTTTCTATCCAAGATCATAATTATGAGTTGAGATCAAAGTTTCCTCCATTACTAGTGAATTTCACCAAATACTGTTCATGCATCTTTTCTTGATAAGGGTCATGACTCTTGTTTATTTTAGTATTGAATTAAGATATTGAAACAAGATTTATAGTTATGGTTGACATTATGAGAACCCTATATCTATTTCATGAAAAGTTATAAAGTTTACAGTTTGAGTTAAGTCTAAGAAGTATTTAAAG
>JAABOM020058606.1:0-13715 GCA_011800125.2 Solanum clarkiae | reverse complement strand
AGGCTGCATACATCCGACCTCCCCTTACCCCGCAATGGGCGGGAGCCTTTGAGGCACTGGGGTAATGTTGTTGTTGTATAGAGTAACAAGAAAATAAAAATACAGTAAGGACACACAACCACATCAAATTGTTCATTATAGAAATTTGAACTTTCATATTTTAGAATGTTGCATTTAATGATGTGATACAGTAAAATTTAAGTAACGATCAATACAACAAACCACAATATACTAGTGAGATCCAACAAAGTTGGGTCTATGGAAGGTAGAGTGTACATAGACCTTACCAATACCTTATTGAGATAGAGAGATTATTTTCGATAGACCCTTGCCTCAAGTGCATCAATCCCAAATAAAAGAGAAAAATAGTGGAGAAAGTACAATGGCTAATAAGAACAACAAAATAGAGTCTATAAGAGTGAAACAACAAACAAAAAATTAATAATTTGTGGTAATTGAAATAGGATAAGAAAAATAATATAACAATAAATGCAAATATTGTATTTAAAATAAAAAAAGTATGGTACAATAGAAGAGAACATATAACAAGCACCTAAAGGTCACATTGTTCAATTTTTTGAATGACCTAGACTTTGGAGAGTGAAACAGAATAAAGATTGGCACTTCGTATTTCTCCCTTACTCAACAAATTAGAAGTACAAAAATTAACATCAAGTATGTAAAAGTGTGGAGATCAATGAATTGGATATAAAATTATAAGAGATTGAATGTCAAATCTTTATTAATATAAAAAATACTGATTGATCATTTCTTTTCACCTACTTGAGCTATCAGTGTAATCTGGTACAAGTAGAAAAGCTAGAAGAAGACAAAGAGTTCAACTAAATCACCTTAGGGTTAAATGATATTTTTATTATACTTTAGTAGTTGAATCCACTCAATATAAGAAAAAATTTTTAATTTAGTAATAAAGAGGGTTGAAAGATTATTTTAGCTTATGAGTTTAAACCCTAGTTTGACGCATGAATTTTTTTCTCCATTGAAATTTTGCTGTCTAATACATGTGTTGGTAGAGGTGAAAGAAGATGTAAATATTAATCTTAGATTCATTTTAACCTAGCACTTTCACTTTTAAGGATGAATTTTTGAGTAGAAAATCATGATGGATTCAATAAATTGTAGATACGAACCTAATACATTAAAAATAATTATAAACCTTAAAAATTAGATATGTACACACATTGATATTAAAATTAAAAAAATAAAATCATAAAAGAAATCACATTAAAATGGAATTTTACCAGCTTCTCTCCATCAAGGAGAATGGGAGAATCACATAAACTGAAAAACAACTCCTTTTTGGTGTTGCAAACAAGAGAAAACTCGGATCTATTAATTATATCTTAATAATCAGCGGGCAAAAATCTTCTCCAAATTTCACCTGATTCAGCAGCAAATTTGAATTCTCTCGACAAAATTGTTGATCTTACTGTATTTGTAGGAGTTGTTTTTTAAATCATTTCAAAGTTGCAACCTTTCAAAGTTATTCATTGGAGCAATGAAGTTGGAAAAATTAATGTCACAATTTATAACCAAAAAATATATAACACTTACTTTTGTTCCAAACTTATATGATTAAATAATAAAGAAGGTAAGAGATTTTAGCAATCTATATTACAAACTATAGTGATAAGTACAGATAAGCATATTATTATGTTTTTCTACAGTAAATTTGACTATATTGCTAATTATATTGATAAAAACAAATATATTATATTAAAAACATGAAAATTCATAGAAGTTTTTATTAAACTATTTGTCCTTTATTAAAAAACTGTAAAATATGTAAAAGTTATATTTACTATTCTTTTAATATTTTAAACTTGATTTTAACTGAATCCTTATTAAATTTATCCTTGTTTTAATTACATACGATTTGTAATATTTATGACCTTAAAGTAAACATTCAAATGTTACTTTATATAAATTTCTTCATTACTCAACTGGTACTTATCCTTCCTTACTCAATAAGTACTTCATCATTCTTCTCCTTTATAGAATACTCAATACACCCTCAGACTACATAAGTTTTCTTAGTTTATCAGCAATACAAAGCCTATTGCTTCTTGAAAGAAAGTTTAAATTTTTAATCTCCCATTTAGCCATAAATTTTAAAGTTAAAATTTTTAATTCAACATTTATTTTGAAATTTAAAATCATATTTTAACATGTATTTTACTTGAAGGGGAGATGGGAGGGAGGAGATTCTAAATTTTGTGAGTAGATGTTCCAAAATGAAAAAAATAAATTTGAGCCAATATTTAAAAACTTGAAAATATTTGAAAATATGGAGAAGGGCCTAAAATACCCTCAACTATTTGAATTAGTATAGTTGTTACGATTTAAAATCGGGTGTAATGACACTTGCCTTTAACTGAACGAGACAAGTCATCCTAAAGAGGAAATGACAAAATAAAGTGTAAAGAGAAAATATAGTCTACATAAGGAAGGGTAAGTATTAAAGAATATCATTGTCAGGCCTCGGGAGGGTACGTACCCTTGGCTTGGCCGACACTAGAAGAACCATTGCTGATTCCCCAAGAGAGCCACCTAGCCTCATTGTCACATCGACTCGATAGCGGAAGAAATAACTCAAAATGAATATAACATTATCAAGAAAAACATAACTCTACTAACTCATAGTTTCCAATGACTAAGTTTGGAAATACAAAATACTCAACAAATCCTCTACTTATTGTCTATGAAGCCTCTACTCAACAATTTAGATGATGCCATGACAGGCCATGACACCACAAATCAAAGAAAGAAAATATTAGATCAAACTAGAAGATAAAAGGGCTCCTCCGGAAGCAAGGAGGGCTCACTCTAGGCAATACTGTTAGAACCCGTAAGTCCTTAATTGGTTCAATTTGGTAAAGTTTGGGACCAAATGTAAATTTCTTCTAAAGTGTAGTCTTTAAGATTTAAAATTGTTAGTGGGGTCATCTGTGGTGGCACTTATTGATTGGTTCAAGTGGAGACTTGATTGCCTATATAAATGTATATATCTTGTGTGCAAGCTAGAGAGCCACCTTCTTAGGATCTCCGTCTACCGTCGAGGTGCTCCTTTTGCCTCAGGAGTAGATTTTTGGTATATACATATATACTTATTTTCTGTATTTTGCATTTATGTATATTCGAGGGTATGACAGGGCCCTGTCCCATCCTATGATTCAGTTCGTATGTATAGAGGTCTGTGGATACATATGGGTGTGGGATATTGCATGTGGTATGACTACGTATGTATGATATATTTGTTGGGCGATCCTACCGCAGCGGTGACCTTGTCGGCCCGCATATATATATGTATAGATATTTGCTGTATGCTGGGGTTGGTTGTTTGCAGGTTTGGTTAGTCAGTAAAATAGATGAAATTCTGCTGAAATTTCGATAGATTCCTTAGCTATTATAGTTGGAAATCCAGTTTAGTGTTTATCTGGGTGCCTAATCGGCACTAATCACGGTCCCTGGGTTGGGTCATGACAAATACACTGCTCCAGACCTTAACGATATGCGAGATGAAGTCCTCTATCAACTGTATCTGCATCATAAAATGATGCAGGTCCAAATGAACATCAGTACATAGAATACACTAGCATATAAAATAGCTCAAGAAAATAAGGCCCAACTCACTCATCTCGACTCAACAACTTATGCTCAACTCAGTACATATAAATTTATAATAAATCATGCTTTTAAAATAGACTCGGTAGAAAAAGCTCAGTTTGATAAAAAACATCATGCTCAATCAGTATCTGCTTAGGAGTTTCTCTTAACAGACATCTAATCCCATCACCTTGAGTTCGGAGATGCACAATAAAGGCGACGTTGTTGACACGCCTGTCCTAAGCTTTCCACAGTAAACGATGATCACCCTCTGTCATGGATCCATAGTAAATGTCCAATGGGACATGAGTTGCCAGAACCTATTGCATGACTATCCTAAGTTGGCAACATAGTTCAGTGGATTAAAGTAGTTATTTACTCGCTCGAAAATCGGTGTTGATACTCCTCCCAAGACTAAAACATGCATAGCTCATCAACCAACTCAATCCTCATATGCCCAATCAATCAACTCAAATCTCAACCTCCTTTGGTTACCCCATCTCAACGCATCCCAGTTTCTCATTAGTTCAATCAAACAATGCAGACAATCAACTCGACTCAGACTTAGACGGTCATTTAGACTCACTCAATTCAACTCATCATGCAATGCAAGTAAGTTTCACAGTAGTATAAGTGGCTAGGTTCAATATGTTTTTCATGCTTTACAATGCTCAAATCACTCAACTCATACAATCAACATCAAACTCATACCTCAACTCAATCCATGCATAGAATTTAATAGAATTATGCAATCTAGGGTTCATGCTATCAAGTATAAAACTTTACCTCAATATCATATCAGTAATTATATAATGCAGCAAGTACTTCATACATTATCCAGAGAATTCATAATAAATGCAACAATTTCAGTATTAGGATAATAGGATTTTCCCAAAATCTCGACTTTTTTTCTGAATCTTGACTCAAATAGATGAAGGGGGCATGTGACCAAATGTAGTTCCACACTTTATTAAGCCTTACATACCTAGGGGTAGAAGAAACAATCCAACTCCAGTCAGTATTCGTGCCAGAATCAAGAACTCTTGCTCTTCTCCCTCCTATTAGTGTTTCAAGAAACCCTAAAGCGTGAACAATGGTGAAAATACACCTAAGTTCTATTTTAAGACTTAATTCAATCCTAAAATGACTATGGATTTAATTAAATAGGAATCAAAATGGATAAAAATACCCCTCTGAAAAACTATCGTTTCAGTCTACGAGACCCCGTCTACGGGTTGTAGACTAGTCGTAGATGACCTCTCATAAATAAGGGGTCCTAAAAATTGAGTTACTGAAATTTTTCACGAGAACCATCTCTACCAGCCGTAAAATGTTCTACAGTCGCCTGCTAACTCGTAGTCAAGATACTGAAAAGTTGATATTTGGACCATCAATTTATGAAACCACTCTATGGGTCATGGAATACTTTATGGGATGTATATTATCTCGTATATAGACCTCAGACCTAGAAAAATTTCACCAAGTCATCTGGGGTTTTACGCGACCCATTCTATGAGTCGTAGACCTATCTACGGGTCATAAATGGCCCTCGTGAATCCTTCTTCTGCATTTTTTTCCCAGTATTTTTCTCAGCAACCTATGTACATCTACTCCAACCAGATAGAAGGAATTAGGGAGTGTTATATAATCTCCTCCTTGGGATCATTCATCTTCGAATGACGAGAAAGCTTGGGATTTAGGTCAAGGCACAAATCTCCCTATGGACTCTAACAATCAACAAAATATCACCTCACCCATGCAATCAACTAATTAAGGAGTTCAACAAGTAAAACAATCAAAGAGTCAACATATCACATCAATTCTAACTTGGACTCTAGAGCTCTATTGTCTATCACACTAAGAATGAACGGAGAACTCGAAGAATGGGAATTCAAGAATTTAGAGGGAAATCATTACTATCGACTCTCTCATCATCAGCAGTCCAGAATAAATGGGGGTATTTGGACTTCATGTCATCCTCCTCCTCCCAAGTAGCTTTTTCTACGAATTGGTTCCTCCATAATACCTAGACTGATGCAATCTCTTTGGTTCTTAACTTGAGAGCCTATTAATCAAGGATTTAGACAGGAATCTCCTCATAACTCAGACTGTCTTTCACTCCAATACTCTTGATAGGCACTACCAACTATGGATCACCCAAACACATCTTGAGCATAGAAATATGGAAGACTGGGTGGATGGCCGCCAACTCTGGTGATAGCTTCAACTCGTAAGCCATGTTGCCCACTCTCTTTATGATTTGGTAAAGTCCAATGTACCATAAAATCAGGTTCCCTTTCTTTTGGAACCTCATCACACCCTCCATGGACGATACTTTTAAATACACCCAATCATCGACCTAAAACTCTAAGTCTCTTCTTCCAACATTTGTGTAGGATTTTGTCGACTTTTTGCAGTCCTCAACCTTTCTTGAATGATCTTCGCCTTCTTATCGCTTGATGAACAAATTTTGGTCCAATCAACTCTGCTTCACCTATCTCAAACCATCCAATCGATGACTTACACCTCCTCCCATAGAGCACCTAATATGAGGCCATCTAAATGCTCGAACAGAAGTCATTATTGTAAGCAAACTCTATCAATGGCAAGTGATCATCCCAATTACCTTTAAAGTCAATGAAGCAGGCTCTCATCATATCCTCCAACATTTAAATAGTACGCTCTGCTTGGCTATCCATCTGCAGGTGAAAAGTAGTGCTAAAGTGCACCTTCGTATCCATACACTTCTCAAACGATTCCCAAAATTGGGCAGTGAATTGAGCTCCTCTATCTGAGATGATAGACAAAAGGACTCCATGCAACCTAACAATCTCCTTTATGTATAGTTGGGTGTAATCCTCTGCAGTTTCAGTCTTCTCAAGTGCCAAGAACTGTGCAGATTTTGTCATCCGATCAACTATCAACCAAATTAAATCATGTTGTCTGCGGGACCTCATTAAGATTGCACAAAGTCCATCTTAATCATCTCCCATTTCCACTCTGGAATCTCAAAATTCTGAGATACCCTACGTGGCCTTTGGTGCTCAACTTTAACTTGTTGGCAATTCGGGCACTTGGACATGAACTCAGCAATGTCTTTCTTCATTCCACTCCATCATTAGACTTCTCTAAAGTCATGGTACATCTATGTAGACCCTAGGTGGACGAAATATCTGGAACTATCGACCTCTACAATGATCCTGCCTCGAACATCATCAACATCTGGAACACACAGTCTGCCTTGATACCTCAATACCCCATCTCCTCCTTTGGCAAAAGCTATCACTTTCTGCTTATACACATCTTCCTTTAACTGTAATAAGAAGGGATCTTGATCTTGTTTCTCCTTCACCTCCACTACTAAAGATGATGCATACCTATTATGCACAAAAACTCCTCCCTCACCTGAATCATCTAATTAAATACCCAATCGTGTCAGTCTATGAATTTCTTTAGATAACTCTTCTTTTCCCTCTCCACGTGGGCGGTGCTCCCCATAGACAACCTGCTAAGAGAATTAGCAACCACATTAGCTTTACCTGGATGATAGAGGGTACTCATGTTGTAGTCTTTGAGCAACTCCAGCCATCTCTTCTGCCTCATGTTAAGATATTTCGGGGAGAAGACGTATTGCAGGCTCTTGTGGTCTATGAATACATCAACATGTGTTCCATATAAATAGTGGCGCCATAGTTTGAGAGCAAACACCACTGTTGCCAACTCTAACTCATGAGTGGGATAGTCCTTCTCATACACCTTAAGTTGTCTAGAAGAGTAGGCAACAACCTTCCCCCCTCTGCATCAATACATACACCAATCCCACTCTCAAAGCATCACAGTAGATAACAAATGCTTCCGTCCCATCGGGAAAGGTCAACACTGGTGCGGTAGTTAATCTGTCTTCAGCTCTTGGAAACTTCTCTCACACTCACCAGACCATTGAAACTTGACCTTCTTCTGAGTCAGTTTAGCCATTTCTTTCTAAACGCACACTTAGAAAAATTTGCATATAACTCATTTTCTTTGAGCATCTGCAAAGTAATTCTAAGGTGATTAGCATGCTCCCCCTCATCTCTGGAATACACCAGAATATAATCGATGAACACGATCACGAACATGTCCAGATACCGTCTGAATACTCTATTCATCAGGTCCATAAAGGCTGCAGGTGCATTTGTCAACCTAAAGGACATCACCAAGAACTCGAAGTGACCATATTAAGCTCGAAAAGCCATATTTCGGATGTCAATTCTCTCACTTTCAGTTGGTGATAGCCTGATCTAAGGTTTATCTCGAAGAAAATAATGGCACCCTGAAATTAGTCGAACAAGTCATCAATCATCGGTAAGGGATATTTGTTCTTGACTGTCACCTTATTCAACTAGCAATAGTCAATACATATCCTAAAGGAACTATCCTTCTTTCGCATGAATAAGATTGGAGCGCCCCGTGGAGAGACACAAGGCCTTATGAATCCCTTCTCTAGCATCTCTCAATTGTTCCTTCAACTCTTTCAACTCTGCAGGGGCCATTCGGTATGGAAGAATAGAAATAGACTGGGTGTCAAGAAGAACATCAATTTCGAAGTCGATCTCTCTATCAGGAGGGACTCCGGGTAGATCATCTGGAAATGCATTCGAGAACTCACTCAATCGGGATGGACTCAAGAGTAGGGGGCTCAACATCATCACATTTGACTCGCACGAGGTGGTACTCACATTCCTTAGATATCAGTCTTCAGTCCTTGAGGTAAGAAATAAGCTTACCCTTTGGTAAAACATAATCTCCCTTCCACTCAATAACAAGCTCATTCGGAAACTTAAATTTAACAGTTTAGGTTTTGAAATCAATAGAGGCATAGCAACAGTGAATCCAGTCCATACCAAGGATTACATCAAAATCGACCATCTCTAACTCAATTAGATCAGCAAGAGTATCCCTATGATAGATGGATACTACATAGTCTTTATAAATTCTATCGGCTTGAATGGACTCACCAATAGGAGTAGAAACAGAAAACGGCTCAAGCAAGCACTCAGGAAGAATCTCGAACTTACTAGCCACATATGGCATCAAAAAAGAACAAATTGCACCTGGATTAAGTAAAGTATAGCAAGGAAAGGTAAAAACTTGAAGCATACCTATGACAAAATCTGGTGCAACCTCTTGGTCCTGTCGGTTCCCCATCACATATGGATGATTTGTCCCACCACCTATACATGGTGTAACACCTCTCTAGTTACCCCTCGCTGGTGGTTCTGTGGCAGAGGATTGGGCCTTATTGCCCCACATCGGATACTCCCTCTGAAAATGGCCCCAGTTGGCTAGAGTTGTAGCAACCATTCCCTCCATCTCTACATTCTTCCAGATGCATCAGACCACATTTCCCATAAGGTGGCTTCCCTTTAGAGCCGAGAGTCGCACTGGCTTGAGACTGTGCATCCTGTGCCCTAAAGTTTGGTTGACCTTGGGACTTGTGTCATACCTGTGGCTCAGGGTGGCCCACTGGCTGAAGATGGTGCATAGCTAGAGGACCTCTTCTGGAAATAAGACTTATCTCCCTTACGCTGCTTGGTCTGATTGGGCTCAGGCCCTACTGACTTGGTTTTCTTACTCATATGTTCCTCTCTGTCCTTCTTCTTATCCTCCTCAGTTTGCTGGGCATAAACCATCATCCTGGAGATATCCATACCTGGGATCAACAATGCCACCTTGCACTCCTTCGTTATATGTCTACCCAACCAGATATGAATTTTCTCATCCTCACACTCATATCCTAGACCATCTTTGAGGCATACTTGGATAACTGGATGAATTTCAGGCTATACTCTTTAACAGTCAGCCTCTCTTGTTTCAAATTCACGAACTTCTCAACCTTTGCCTCTCTCAACTCCTGAGGAAAGAAGTGATCGAGGAAGGAACTCTCGAACTCATCCCAAGCAGCGGGCTCAGTATCCTCACCTTGGTTCTTTTCCCACTGCTTATACCAAATGTTGGCCACATCCTTGAGCTTACAGGCAGCAAGCTCCACTCCCTAAGTCTCGGACGCATGCATAGTTTTGAGCACCTTCCACATCTCATCAATGAAGTTCTGAGGGTCCTCCTCAACCTTTGTCCCAGTGAAGACCAGTGGGTTCATCCTCAGAAATTCTCTTAGTATGGTTGCAGTTGTTGGCTCTTGAGAGCTAGAACTAGGGGTCAGTGAGCCCTGGTTCTGACTTTGGGCTCCTACCAACTGTGTGAGCATGGTGATAGCTCCTTTGAATCCAACCTCTATGGTAGGAGCAGGTGGAGCGGTAGGTGTCACAGGAAGACCAGTGGTTCTAGTCGATCGACCTCGGCCCCTCGTTTTCATCTAGGGAGGCACCTCTAGAGTAGGGATTTCAACATTGCTTGCTGAAGCATTCCTTTGGGTCACGATACATTTCGAGTGCATGATCTACAAGTGCATAACACACGAGTTAGAAAGGACTCTTACAGAGTTTCAACTTTATCGCATAAACTCAGAACACAAGAAAAGGGTAACAATTCCTAATGTCTTAGAGCCTCCTGTTAAAGGGTGGTGCACAACACACCCATAAACAAGACTCTACTAGACACGACTTCATAGATTTCCTAGGGCTCTTAAACATTGTTCTCTGATACTCAGTTTCTCATGCCTTGGGAGGTTACCCTTGACGTGGTCGGCACTTGAAGAACCATTGTTAATTCCCCAAAAGAAACATCTGGCCTCATCATCATATCGACTCGACAGCGAAAGAAATAACTCAAAATGAATATAACATCATCAAGAAAAACATAATTCTACTAACTCATATTTCTAATGAATAAGTGTGGAAATACAAAAGACTCAACAAATCCTCTACTCATTGTCTATGAAGCCTCTACTCAATAATTTAGATAGTGCCATGACAGGACATGACACCCCAAATCAAAGAAAGAACATACTAGATCAAATCAGAAGATAAAAGGGCTCTTCCGGAAGCAAGGAGGGCTCACCAGTTCTGGGGAATGCACTACTCCAGACCTCAATGATGAGTGTGATGAAGTCCTCTACGACCTATATCTGCATCATAAAAAGATGCAGGTCCAAAAGGACGTCAGTATATGGAATAAACAGGTATGTAAAATAGCTCAAGAAATTAAGGCTCAACTCACTCATCTCGACTCAACAACTCATGCTCAACTCAGTACATGCCAGTTTATAGTAAATCATGCTTTTAAAACAAACTCAATAGAACAAGCTCAGTTTGAAAAGAACATCATGCTCAATTAGTATTTGCTTAGGAGTTTCTCTTAACCGACATTCAATCTTATCACCTTTAGTTTGGTGATGCATAATGAAGGCGACGTCGTTGTCATGCCCATCCTAAACTTATCACGGTAAAGGACAATCAACCTCTTTTATGGATCCATAGTACACATCTACCTTTGGGACATCAGTCACCAGAATGGGTTACACGACCATCCAATGTTAACAACATAGTTCTATGGGTTAAAGTAGTTACTTACTCGTTCCCAGCTTGATGCTCGATACTCCTCCTAAGACTAAAACATGCACAACCCATTAATCAACTCAATCCTCATACGCTCAATCAGTCAAGTCAAATCTCAACCTCTTCGGGTCAGCCAATCACAACTCATCTTAGTTACTCATTAGTTCAATCAATCAATGCGGGCAATCAACTCGACTCAGACTCAGACAGTCATTTAGACTTGCTCAATTCGATTCATTATGAAATGCAAGTAAGTTTCATGTTAGTATAAGTGGCTTGGTTCAATGTTCTTTTCATGCTTGACAACGCTCAAATTGCTCAACTCATACAATCAACATCAAACTCATACCTCAACTCAATCGATACATAGAATTTCATAGAATTATGCAATCTAGGGTTCATGCTATCAAGTATAAAACTATACCTCAATATCATATTAGTAATTATACAATGCAACAAATACTTCATACATTATTCTGAGAATTTATAATAAATGCAACAATTTCGGTATTAGAATGATAGAATTTTCCCAAAATCTCAACTTTTTTTTCCAAATCTTGACTCAAATAGATAAAGGGGGCATGTGAACAAATATATATAGTTCCACACTTAGTAAGCCTTACATACCTGGGGGTAGAAGAAATAATCCAACTCCGGTCGATCTTCGTGCTAGAATCAAGAACTCTCACTCTTCTCCCTCCTCGTAGTGTTCTCAATAAACCTTAAGCATGAACAATGGTGAAAATAAACCTAGGGCTCTATTTTAAGACTTTATTCAAGCCTAAAACGACTAAGGAAATGAAATAGGAATCGAAATCAACAAAATAGCCCTCTTAAAAACTGGCGTCTGAGCCTACGAGACCCCATCTATGGGTCGTAGACCACTCTACAAGTTGTAGATGACCTCTCATAAAGGAGTCTTGAAAATTGAGTTACTAGAATTTTTCATGAAACCCCTCTCTACGAGCCGTAAAATGTTATGTGGGTCGTCTGCTAATTCGTATTCAAGATACTGAAAAGTTGATATTTGGACCATCAATTTGTGAAACCACTCTATGGGCCGTGGAATACTTTACGGGTTGTATATATCTCGTATATAGACCTCTGACTTAGTAAAATTTCATCAAATCATCTGGGGTTTTACAAGACTCATTCTACGAGTCGTAGACTTTTCTATGGGTCGTAAATGACCCTTGTGAATCCTTCTTCTGTAATTTCTTTCCCAGTCTTTTCATCAGCATCCTTTATCCATTTACTCCAGACTAGATAGAAGGAATTAGGGGGTGTTACAATTATACAAATCTAAAACTAACGTAAGACTGGTGTCACATGTACAACCCTTTGCTACAACAAAATTCAAAGAAATTTGTACAAAATCTCAATGTGTTTGACTTTCAATTAGAACAAAAACAATGAGTAAAAAAAAGTATGAAGATTTTGTTAAAAAGAACTAGCTACTACCTTTCAGACTGTCTTAGATCTTGGATCAAAATAGAAAAGAAAGAAATCAGGAAGCACCAGGCTCAATATCTAGACAAGTGTAGCTACAAGGGTTAACACCTAACAACATAGTACCCAACAATGTATTCTAAGACTAAGTAAGATAGTGAAGAACACAAGTACTCCTAATAACCCAATCACATACATCTGAAACCATAAGCCTGCATGCAGAAAAACCAAGTATGCGCGCACACATACACACAAAGATATATATATATATATATAGAGAGAGAGAGAGAGAGACTATACAACTCTACCCATGAATAGTACATTTCTACACATTCTAACTTAAATGTGCATAAATTTCAACTCAGTCTAAGGTTTAGAGAAGCCAAGCATACCTGGAAGATGATGCTCTGCTTCCTGAGTTGATTAACCTGAACCTTTACCCCTCTGAATCACTTTTTGATGTAGCCCAGCTGTTGAAATGCAATCCACAGGGTCATTACGGCTTATTGGATTAAAATCTCAAGAAGCGGGTGAAATTACATCAATTATGACTAAAATGGGAAAAGATGAGGCCCATGCTTGAAATTAAAACCAACTCCCATAAAATGATTTCTACATCACCTCGAATCCATAGCTAGAATTGAGCCCAAAATAGATCCCAGAAGACATAGAAATGGCTCAAAAATAAAGTTGCATTTCTTATCAAAAAATATCTTACATAACTTCTCAATCTAATTCCATCAAAATATAGCCAAATTGTCAAGATCAAAGCATACTATAATGTTCCTCTCAAAAAATAGAACAATTCGGACACAAGTTTCACTAATTTCGTTGAGAAATGACCGAGATATCGCAATGTAAATTTTTCACTTATTTTTTATATATAATGTTGACCCCGTATTTCTTAAATTAAGTATAACTATCCTATTGGGAGTATTGTTGTGAATGTTGAGTAAGTAAACTCAGGTAATTTTTTCCGATGTATGATTGGGGTATCAAGTGAGTTTGGCTTAAATAATTAGGTTGAGTCGGAAGTCCTTGATTAGATTAAAAGTAGAAAAGTTTGGGAGCTAATTGAACTATAGATCAAATTGGAGCCCTTATGATGCAATTTTGGAAACTTTAACTTCTATATATACCCCC
>JAABOM020058605.1:0-13716 GCA_011800125.2 Solanum clarkiae | reverse complement strand
TATATATATATATATATATATATATATATATATATATCATGTTTGTTGTTTTTAGGAAAATTACACAAAAGATACCCAATTGTGAAACAATTTACTCAAATTGGACATAGCTCAAACTATTTACCCACTAATAACCCTACTTTTCCTTTTCTTATTTTCGTTGATAACATTATAATTGATATGAATTATTTCTCTGTGATACTTTATAGGTATATTGATATCTTATCAGTATCATATAAGATTTGCTCTTTTTTTAAGAAATAAATAAGAAATAAGTAAGAGACAATTACTAAAATCACAATCTCATTTAATAAACTTTCAAGTTGTAGAAAATATAATTTTTGTGATACTCCATCAGTATATTGATATCATATGGTATATGGTGAGCTTAATCCTATGTGATACTCCATCGGTATATTAATATCATATTTATATCATATACAATTGTACTTTTTTTTTTAAAGAAATAAATAAGATACAATTAAGATATATGATACCAATAGGGTATCACAGAAAAGCATGTTGCCTTTCTCTGTGATACTCTACCGATATATTGATACACTATCCATATCCTCTGTGATGCTTCGTCGATATATTGATGTCCTGTCGATATCCCATGTGATACTTTATCGATCTATAATACCCCGTCAATATCATATATACTGGGCGGTGACTTAGTTTGCTTCAAAGAGATATAAACTTAGTTTTATTTGTTACACTAGACATCCGCCCTGCGCTAGCATGAGCCCAATATCTGTTATTTTTTAATTTTAATTTAAGTTACTACAGAAGAAGCATAAAAAGTTATGGATAAACCCTCAGACTGCTCAAGCAGGCATGTTGACTTGCTGCCTGTTTGAGCAGCTTTAATCATCATGATTGACCCAATAGTTATTCATAAAGTTATTTTTAATGATATAATTAAATGTTGTTTAATCATTTTATTAGATGTAAAATAAATATCCAATAAATATTATTAATATTTTCACTCTAAAATAAATTATAACTTTTATCCTAATTTCATTGGCAATATCGTAAAATCACTAACCAATTGCTTTACGTAGATTAAATTAAAAAATCGCTGAAATATTTTTATGGGCCCTTCAAATATGAAAATTAGATGTTAGGGGTAATATTGTAAAATTACTAAGCAATTACTTTGAAAAAGTTAAATTAAGAAACTCCCAAAATATTTTTGTTGAGTCCATTTATTTAAAATAACCGAACAATTGAAGTAGCTGGCAAATTATTTATGAGGGGAAATATCGTAAAATTAATAATTAACCGCTTTAAATAAATTAATTAAAAAATCTTCAAAATATTTTTATGGATCCTGCATAATGTATAAGAGGAAGCAGACAGCTCAAGCAGACATGTCGACCTGCTGTCTGCTTGAGTTGCTTAACTTCCCCTTGTAATATAGTAGAAAAATGCGAGCTAACATTTTAAGTTGTATATAGTCGTCATGCCCTAGAAGGATACCCTAGACGTAACCGACACTCAGAGACTATTGCTAGTCCCCAAGCGAACAACTTGGCCTCATCATTCATTCATTCATAGATTCTATAAATCAGCGGAAGACATAAGAGAATAAATGGGCATATCATAATCTAGTCTCAAAATAATATTTAAAAAAAAGCTAGTAGAAGAACTAGTTCACAGTCTTACATCAACGTTCGACTCTAGTCTATGAAGTCTCTATCACTAATAGGTGGTGGCAATGATAGAACCATAGCTACCTCAATCAAGATAAATGCTAAGCAACTCTAAATCTAAAGCAAGATGAAAGTAGCATATGAATTCTCCGAAGTGAAGGAGGCTCACAAATCCGCTGGATGTCCAAAGATCCTCAACGAAACACTTGCTGATGATCTCTATCCCGTATATCTGCATCATAAAATGATACTGTGCCATAGTGACATCAGTACGTGGAATGTACGACATATAAACGGGCCAAAAGTAAGCTAAACAACATAATAACATGGAACAACATTAGCTCATCACGTACTCATTTTATCTCAGAATAAGGAATAGGTACTATCATATTAACATCCGTCAAGACTCATACCATTACATCAATGTCTGAGTACTATCAAGAGGAAACCTATATGGGAGTTTCTCGGACCCATACCTATCTCCTATGAGCCAATGATAGTACAACGTTACCGATGGCGTTGCCCCATCTGCCCAATACCTTGCCGGGCAAAAGGCGTACATTATTGGATCCAGATTAAAATTAACATCATGTCCTATTTTGAGACTAAGGAAGCATCAATATTTTACAGTCCAATCCTCACCTACGCTGGCCACATAGTTATGAGTGTGAATGAGACTCATTCTTACCCATCTGGGTACTCGATACTTCTCCCATAGACTCACCATGTTATAAACCTTAACATTCATCATTTGTTCTCATTTAGTCTCCTTTAGACTTGAACATCAATTCATTAATTATTCTTTAACTCGAGGAATTAGGAAATATTTCTTTAAGATTACGCTCAACCTCTTTGGGGTTCTCAATTCATTATCATCAACCTTCAATTCGTTCAATTCAAGACCCCGACCACAATCAACAAATATAATTATGTGATCAAGGCTTTAGACAACAATCCCTAGGTTCATTCTTGAACTCACTAACAAAATAAGCATGTAGGATTATATAATCATACAACTCATTCGTTTTAACCATGTAAACAAGTAATTCAGTTATGATACACCGCATTCAAGAAAATATATATAAGGCTCAATCCCTATCTTCTTTCATGCATACTTTTAACAATTAACATATAGGGTTTATACAATATCTCACGAAAATATTAAGCTCAAGAAAAAAAGTTTATGATGGTCATCAACGTATGAAAATACATGTAATAGATATAATTTTCAAGAAAATAATCAAGAAACTATTTCAAGGAACATATATGGGGACTCATGGACTCTCAACTCATATATGACCATCTATGGGGCACATGAGAGAACAATCTCATTGCTTTTAGTTTAGCCTTACATACCTGGAATGAAGGTAGAAAATAAATTTGGCACGAATTCAACTTGAAATCTTCAACTCCTCGCTCTTCTCTCTTCTCTTTTAGTCTTAGGTCTTTTTCAGAGATTTAGAACGGCTTAAGAATGAGTTATAAACCCTTTTTAAGCTTAAAATGACCTATTTTGGTCATATATGAAGTCTACGAGGGTTTTGTAAAGGTCTAGAATGCCCCTCACAAAGTTCAAGAAAAAGTCAATTTTTGGGACATGGGGTCCACAACACGGACCGCATAATTTTTGGTATTTTTCATCGAAGACTCTCCAAATGAATTTTCTAAGTGTTGGTCCGCGATGGTGGCCCATCGCGGTGCTATCTCGCACCCTCACTGGTTCGTGTTTTATTACGAAAAATTATTTTTCGACCCGATTGCTCTAAAATTGGGTCGAGACCAATTTCCCACCTAGTTTTTTGCGCTAATCGCAAATTCGATCTCAGATTTCTCATTGGAGCTTGGAAAGACACATGCACTTGATTACTTTCTAAGAGCATTTTGGTAATTTCATGGTGTGTTATATTATCTCCCCTTTGGGATCATTTGTCCTCGAATGATGAGTAAGGGTGGATATCAAGACACGAATGGACTTAGAATTCATCTTGACTCTCCCATCTGTCAATCAAACTTTCGACTCCTCATCGCTATCAACAATCCATATTCAGACTTAGGAATAGACAACCCACTCAAAAAAGGACAACTAATTTAGTCAAGTGTAAGAATATTACCTTCAACATTCTTATCGCAAGGCAAGAATAATAATCAAGACTCCTTTTAATATTCAATAAAAAAATCTGGATAGTCACAAATACTCAGAATAGACAAATCAGTTCAGATCGAGAGTAGAGATATTATCTTAGACATTTTCACCATCAAACATGAATAGAACGTCGCAACTTAGTCAATTCGAATCATTTGAACACCTCGACAATAAGCATTTTGAACTCAGGAAGGAAGCCAGCAACTCTAATAGAGAATGGGACCTTTGATACATAAGACTTTATGTACAACTCTCAAGCTTAGCACTTCATCTCAATTGTACTCCCTTTCATGGCACTCTACTCCCTCAACTTAAGCTTATAACTCTTACTCAACTTTCTATCTAACCACATCCTTCTCTTCCATTCAAGCCTCCTTCTAAGCCTCAAGGTGTTATTAACAAGATGATCATATTCCTACAAAGCTAATCCTCAATACTCAGCTCTAAACTTCCATAGGGGCTACCATTAAAAGATCACTAGTCCTCTTTACTACTTCACTACTCTTCCTCGATCCCTTTTTACGAAGTCTTCACTAGTCTATTATCAATACTCGCATAATAACCACAAATTCAGCCCTATCATTCTAACCACTTCAACTATACCTTAGAATTTTCAAGCCTACTTAGCACTTCTACCTCCACTATTCAATGAGTTTTCACTCAAAGTCATACCAATATACTTTTACCTATCTACTGTTCATCATAAGGTTTTATCTCTCTCCTTCTTCCAATCTCTATCCCTACATGAAACAAGTTTACACCAATATAATAATAAGGATATACTCACTCCTCTTCATCTACCCTCATCCTCAGTCTACTGCTATCAGTATACTCACTCGGACCTGGGGGAACTCATCATCTCCTCCTTTGGCGGAACCTCACACTACTACCTCTCCATGCAAAATAAACACGAATATCATCAGAACTCAATTACTCAGATGCTCGAATAAACACTCTCAAGGATAGACTTTGGACACAATATCTAGAGTTCAAATTTTATCTCCAACATCATCATTAGTCACGAATGCCATCAAGGACTTGCATAATCAAGTACACAGAGGCTCAAAAGGAATATCAACTCAAAGATAGAAACTCAACTCCATTATCATAATTCAAGAGCACTCCATCTCTCATATCCCACATAATTCTTCTACTATCGTCAATACTTCTATACAGACTAGAAAACTGGATTAGTCAAAGAGGTTGGAACGAAAGATCATTAGCATGATTCAATCGAGAAATATTATCTGAAAACATTCACAGATTACAATCTCTCTCGTCTATCAAGACTTATTCTGAGTTCATTGAACTATACATAGTGTGAAACTCAAGTCACATCTCATTTGACATAGGAGTGGAAACACTTAGATTCATGGGGTAGGATCAAGATTAATGAATGACTTCATCGCTTTTCATCCTCACAACTCGAGTAACAATCAATAAGTGGTATGTGGGACTAAGCCACAGGCATAGGGGTCGCATACCAAAAGTGAAAAGGGTATCACCTCAATGACAGAATAAGGAATATATGATATAACAAGAACTAATGTCTCATCTCGATCAACCCATATCTATTAAACTCAAGATCTACTTCGGTTTCTCTCGTCATCTCCTCCTTAGCTCAAGGGTCATCCCTCTATGTTTGCGAATCAATACTCTGTACTAGGCTATAAACACAGATCTCCACATGGTTAGGCAATCACTATCCACAAGAATGTCTTAAAATCTACTGTTATGCTATAGGCGCATACATATGACTAGCTACTCATGCTCTTTTCAAACACATCAATCTTAGCTTCCTCTTATCCCTATGGAACTTATCTCTCGATGTTTGCTACTTTTAATGGCGTACATAACCATTTTTCACAACTCTTACAATCCAACCTCTTCTTTTGCCTGCTAACACTCAACTTCTATACTCTCATAAACTCATCTGTATAAGACTTAGACTGTAAGTGAAAACTCCTCATCATCTATCCATAATCCCCAATAAACTTAGTTGTTCGGGATGACAGGAATGCTTATATTAGCCTACTCAACATTGAACTCAAAAATATTGTCTAAATTCTTATAGCAGTCATAACTTAGAGCTTCACATATCTTTATACAATCATGGGTACACATATCAAGTCTCTGCTTATCTATTGAGCTATCTTCATTTCATTAGTCTTACCTAAGGGGCACTTGTACCTTACCCATCACATCACTTTCCTTACCGATTATCGTCTTCATACACTATGACAAGCCTCTTAGAGGAAATCTCCAACTAAGACTATCACTCTCACTATACTATCTCATCTTTCACACTACTCCTCAACATTCAAGCTTAGGGTCTAGCTCTAACATGTGCATCTCTCACACACCTCTTTACCGCTAACATACAACTACTAGATAAATATTTAGGGAACATAGTCCCACTAAAATCTCGTAGCGAGTATTCAATTAACACATCCCTTCCTCAAAATTCAGTACCACTCACTTATTCAATCCTATCTCCTTATCCGACTAAGCTAATACCCCGATGAGTCTCATGAACTCTCACTTAAAAATCATAAGCCTAATTTAGATCTATTGCATTAAAAGCACTTTTTTCCCCTACTCAACATCTACACTTCACCCTCCATAGTATGAATACTATAACACATCAACATAAACTTTCTTCTAGTTTGAGCATGCTTTATCACATTCTAACGATAACTCTTTCTCTATACCTTATCATAAAAAAATAGGGTACTTACGACTCTTTCATCAAACATTTGGCAATCGACTTATCACCTCACTAGTTACCTAATAGGTATGCAACTCTAACTTCAAGCCTCAATCAGCCATCACTCTTGCTATCTCGCCCCTTTCTTTCTATCATCATCCTTCTAACTCTGAAATGATTCAATTCTAATTAAGGTTTATAAGACCTCACATCTCACTCTTAGTTGGTAACATTAATCTCTTTGGAGACATAAGTTTCTCTCTCATTGGTAATATTGGGAGCAAGTTCTGAAGAAAAAGGTCTGGCTACCTCTAGAGCTAATGCAAGTGTTCATATGAGTAATGGTGCATTCCTTCTAGTTAATTAAATTAACACACTAGTCGACTTCTCTCACGCCTGGTGGAGTCTCTTTACCATTATGATTACTTATTCCAGGGGATCTCATTGGTAAGAGTTTGAACATTACCTTTCTATCACCTCGTGAATGTGGCAGCGCATGAATCAGAAGAGAACTTTCGTAGAGTTTAACTCTATCACACAAATTTGGAATAAGAAAGAAGTGAGACAATTCCTAATGTCCTATAGCCTCCTGCTTATGAAGTGTGATCGACAACATACATATAAACAAAACTCTACTAGACATGACTTCATAGACTCCCTAGGGCACTTGAACTCGTGTTCTGATACCAAGTTTATCATGCCCAGTGAGGGTACCCTAGACATAACCGACACTCAGATACTATTGCTAGTCCCCAAGAAAACCACTTGGCTACTCACATTCATTCATTCATACATTCTACAAATTAGTGGAATACATAAGAGAATAAGCACATTATCATCTAGTCTCAAAATGATATTAAAAAAAGGCTAGTAGAAGAAGTAGATCACAGTCTTACATCAACATTTGACTCTAGTCTATAAAGCCTCTATCACTAGTAGGTGGTGCCAATGACAGACCCATGGCTACCTCAATCAAGATAAATGCTAAGCAACTCTAACTCTAAAGAAAGATGGAAGTAGCATATGAATCCTCTGAAGTAAAGGAGGCTTAACAATCCGCTGGACGTCCAAAGATCCTCAATGAAACACCTGCTGATAATCTCTATCCCGTATACCTGTATCATAAAATGATGCAGTAGCAGAGTAGCGTCAGTACGTGGAATGTACTGTATGTAAATGGGTCAAAAGTAAACAAAACAACATAATAACATGGACCAATAATAGCTCATCAGGTAATCATTTTATCTCAGAATAAGGAATAGGTACTATCACATTAACATTCGTCAATACTCATACCATTACATCAATATCTGAGTACTATCAAGAGGAAACCTATATGGGAGTTTCTCGGACCCATACCCATCACCTATGAGCCAATGATGATACAACGTTACCGATGGCGTTTCTCCATCTGCCCAATACCTTGCCGGGCAAAGGGCATACATTATTCGATCCAGATTAAAATTAACATCAAGTCCTCTTTTGGGACTAAGGAAACATGCTTTTCTTACGATACAATTCTCACCTATGCTGGCCATGTAGTTATGAGTGCGAGTGAGACTCACTCTTATCCATGTGGGTACTCGATACTTCTCCCATAGACTTACCATGCTTATAAACCTTAACATTCGTCCTTTGTCCTCATTTAGTTTCCTTTAGACTTGGACATCAATTCATTATTCATTCATTAACTCGAGGAATTAGGAAATACTCCTTTAAGATTACATTCAACCTCTTTGGGGTTCTCAATTTATTATCATCAACCTTCAATTCGTTCAATTCAGGACCTGGACCATAACCAGCAAATACAATTATGTGATTAAGACTTTAGACAACAATCCCTAGGTTCATTCTTGAACTCACTAACAAAATAATCATGTAGGGTTATATAATCATACAACTCATTTGTTTTAACTGTGTAAACAAGTAATTCAGTTATGATATTCACGCATTCAAGGAAATATATATAAGGCTCAATACCTATCTTCTTTCGTGCATACATTTAACAATTAACATATAAGGTTTATACAATATCTCATGAAAATATTCAGTTCAAGAAAACAAGTTTATGATGGTCATCAACGTATGAAAATATATGTAATAAATACAATTTTCAAAAAAATAATCAAGAAAGTATTTCAAGAAACATATATGGGGACTCATGGATTCTCAACCCATATATGACCATCTATGAGGCACATGAGAGAACAATCCCATGCTTTTAGTTTAGCCTTACATACCTAGAATGAAGATAGACAATAAATTTGGCACGAATTCGACTTGAAATCTTCAACTCCTCGCTCTTCTCTCTTCTCTTTTAGCCTTGGGTCTTTTTCAGTGATTTAGAACAGTTTAAGAATGGATTATAAACCTTTTTTACGCTTAAAATGACCTATTTTGGTCATATATTAAGTCTAGGAGGGGTCTGAAAAGGTCTAGGATGCCCCTCACGAAGTTCAGAAAAAGTCAATTTTTGGGACGGGGTCGCGAACCACATATTTTTTCCATATTTCTCGTCGAAAACTCTCCGAATGAATTTTCTAAGTATTGGTCTGCGATGATGGCGTGTCGCGGTGCTATCGCGCACCCTCACTAGTTCGCGTTTTATTACGAAAAAATTATTTTTCGACTCGGTTGCTCTAAAATTAGGTCGAGACCACTTCCCCACCCAGTTTTTCGCGCTGATCGCAAATTCGGTCTCGAATTTTCTATTGGAGCTTGAGAAGACTTGTTATGCGCATGATTACTTTCCAGGGACATTTTAATAATTTCATGGGTGTTAAAATACTCTTACGTGGATGTAGTCTTCTTATTTATTGTACGTAGAATCTAATACAAACATTTGATTGCCCAGCTTTCTGCCTGAACAGCCACATACTCTTTCTAAAATAACGTCATCAATGCGTTCACCCTTCTGACTATACGTGATCATTAAGAATACAAGGTGTGTACACCTTTCATTATCTACGCGGAACCCTTCTAATTATACTTCTCTTCCTTTTTAATTGGTACTCCCTCTGTCCATATTAATTGAATTTGTGAGACAATATATATATAAAATAATCAAAGATAAAATTTACACCATATTTTTCACTATTGCTCTTTGTGAAATCATAAATATGTAGTATAATTTACCTTCTAGAATATACTCTCTTTGTCCCATATTAATTAAATTTGTGAGATAATACACACATATTAAGAAAAATATTCAAAGACAAAATTTATACCATACTTTCCACTATTGTCCTTTATAAAATTATAAATATGTAGTGTAATTTATCTCGTAGAAAATATAAAAGTTCAATAAATGAAAGAAAAAATATAGAAAAAGTTTCAAACATTCTTTTTGATTTTTGAACAATTCAACTATTTTGAACATTAGAAAAATCTCAAAAATTCAATTAATTTGAGACGGAGGGAGTATAAAACTTCAATAAATAAAAGGATAACTATGAAAAAAATTTCAAACATTCTTCTTGAACTTTGAACAATTCAACTATTTTGAACATTGAGAAAAATCTCAAAAATTCATTTAATTTGAGACGGAGGGAGTATAATGTAAATTTTACACCAATCTAAAAAAAAGTTTAATTAGAAATGTAATTAACTAATATGTTCTATATTACAAACTACCTCTGTCCTATATTATATGGACACCTTTTTATAAATATTTATCTCATATTATATGAGCACTTACTAAATTATGATAAAATTAATTATTTTTTTTCATTTTATCCCCACCATTAATTAGTGTATTAATGATTTTTTTAACTTAATTTAATGTACATTAATATAAATAAAGGGTAAAATGATAAAATTCACGAGTGCATTAATGATTTTTAATAACAGTGTAAAATAAAAAATGTCCATATAATATGGGACCAGGGAAGTAATATTTATCTATTTACGTGCCTCTTAATTCTAGAACAATTAATATAAATGATCAACACTATATATAGTGAAATTCTATAAATAAAGTCTAGAAATTAATACAAAAGATCAAGTTAGAAAAAATATTTTAATTTTCTTTTAATTATTTAAATTGATAATCACTTTGGAACCTATATTTTTAATATACATGATAACTAAAGGAACTAAGGAGCAGGTAATCTTTAAATAAACATATATATATATTTCAAAAAATTACCTAAAGAAAGTAAAGTAAGATATAATAATGGACTTTAAAATATTTAAGAGGATTATGAGAAATTTATGCTAAAGAAAACCATTTGTCTTTCAAAATTCATTAACTTTTTAAAACAATTTAATTTTTGTGTCCCTTTCCTTTCTTCCTTTTCAATTGTGATAATAAAACTTTAGCAATTTCTTTTAAAATTCTAACTAGAAGTGTAGCCGACTAATAAATTTGAAAAGGTTTCTATTTTCATGAGGTAGTAGTAATGTTTGTGTAAACTCTACCCACCCCAAATCATGCTTTGTGAAATTTCACTAGATATGTTGTTGTTGTTGGTATTGTAATGAATACAAGCGATACAAGAGAAAATGAATACAAGTGATATAATTGTATCACCCTGTATAATTCGAACAAAACCATTATTTTTATGTACTTTTGAGATGCAAATGAATACAAATTATATAAGAGAATATGTATACATCAAATACAAATTGTATCAACCTATACAAGAGCATATGTATGCATCAAATACAGATTCTACACTTCACTTCTTTTTAGCATTTCTATCCCTCTTTTACTTGCCTCTACCCCCCCCTCTCCCCCCCCCCCTCTGTCTCTGTCTTGTTGCATCTCTTCTCTCTAGCTCCTTTCGCTCCCAATCCCATACCTCTCCCCTTCTCTCTCACCTCTCTCTTTGTATTCTATATTTCATTATATGATACTCCATAACATAGGCATACAATCTATCCAATTGTACTAATTATATTCTGTCCAATACAGAAAATGAATACTTAGAAAAAGTTCTTGAATCAAATATCAAATGTATCACTACAATAGCTGTATCAAAATATAAAATTGTATGAGCCTATATGTATCGAATGTAGCTCGTATTTCTGTATCATAGATGAATAACATGTATGATTGAACTCAACATGTATTTCTGCATTTTGTATCATTAATGAATATAAGCAATAGAAAAATACAAGCTCATATAAGTTTGGGGTTACACGGGTAGAGGTAGATTGGAAAAGTATTGGAAAGAGGTTAGACTGTATATGGTGCAACTTTATGCCACCGAGGACATGACCTTAAATAGATTGGAGTGGAAATCGTGCATTAGGATGGAAGATTAGTAAGGGTAGAATGTTGTGTTGCCTCGTGATAACTTTTAGGTTTATCATAGGATTAGTCGTGCTATTATGGTTGTATCATAACTGCTCTTCAATTATTCTGCTACCCTACTATTTTGTTTTTGTAGAATTGATATTATCATTCATTCTATATCTATTATTTCCTTCTTTTACTTAGGACATATATATTTGAGCTGAGGGTCTTTCAAAAATAGTTTTTCTATCTGCACGAAATAGTGGTAAGGTATGCGTACACTCTACCCTTCCCAGACCATACTTTGTGGAATTTCATTGGGTATGTTGTTACTGTTGTTGTAATGAATAAAAGCAATACAAGAGAGAATGAATACAAATGATACAGTTGTATCACCTTGAATATTTAGAATAAAACAATTGCTTTTATATATTTTTGTAACGCGAATGAATTCAAGCTAAACAAAAGCATATGTATGCATCAAATACATATTGTATCAACCTATATTTTTGTACCGTGAATGACACAAGCAATACGAGAGCGAATAAACACAAACAATATAACCTGCATTAGCTTATATGATCAAATGCTTATATGTATCAGAATGTATTCATTGATACACTCTCTCTCTTTCCTCACATTTCACTCACCTCTCTTGTCTCTCTCCCAATCTCACTCGACTCTCTCCTCTTGCAATGAATGGTAATTTCCAAACTATAGCTGTAAATTTCTAATTAGGCCCAAATTATAGTCATTTCAGAAAATTTCTTTTAATATTAACTTGATCAATTTTGACCAGCGTAATTTAACCTATTTTAAAATTAAGGTATTATGCAGTCTAAATTGATTCTTGAGAAACTTTGTTTAAATATCTTAAAAAAGATATTATTTTATTTGATACATTATGTAGTCATAATATAAGAAACAAAGCTTTATTAGGTACTCAAACAAATTATTAAAAAACGAAACAAAAAGTTTATAACATAATAAGATTTGGGTGAGTTTGGTTATGACACAGTTTTTAGTCCATTTCAGTTCAAGATATGTCAGCGAAAGTAACTATTGACCGGCTCCCTCATTTATTAACTCAATAAATTTTAACATGCTCAAATTCAATCCAATTCACTTATCTGATACTTTAGATATATACAATATATATGTATGCAACATTGGATGACTAATGTGTTAAGGACAAGTGAATTGTTAGTATTTAATTGTGTAGTTGAATATTGATTATAATTAGTGGAGTAATTATATCCTAATTAGGAGAGTAATTAGAAAGGGGTATATATGGTATTTTAGGGTTGTACAGGAACAATTCTCTATTCATTCTTTCTCCTTGTCTCAAAACAGAGACTACAAAGAGATATAGAACCCCCACTATTGGGGTTCTTCTCAATTCTTGTTTGCTCTTCAATTCCTTCAATAATACTGAAATTCTTTGGGTTCTTTTTCGTTCATGGTATCAAAGCAGTAGATTCGAGGATTAGATTTTCGTTCTTGTCTCTTCAAGATCGTTGAAACTAGGTCAAAATCATTTCAGCAATGGCGGCGGAAGCTGGAGATGCTAGGCAAGATGCAACAGAAAGAAGAACTAATAGACTTGGTACAACAATCGACGTCAATCACCCACTATTTCTACAGCCGTGCAACACACCAGGTAGTTCCCTGATCTCTTTTCAGTTAACAGGTCCGGAAAACTATGCGTTATGTAGTCGTTCTATGAAAATCGCGTTAATAGGGAAGAGTAAGATAGGTTTTGTTGACGGGAGACATACAAGGGATAGCTTTGAAGCTCCGCTTCACGATCTGTGGGAGAAGGTGAACGCGGTGGTTTTGTCTTGGATTATGAACTCTGTGAGTAGCGATTTGGTCAGTAGTGTGGCGTATCCGTCAGATGCATGTACTGTGTGGAATGACCTAAAGGAATGATTTGATAAAGAGAATGGTTCGAGAGTCTTCCAACTGCACA
>JAABOM020058604.1:0-13719 GCA_011800125.2 Solanum clarkiae | reverse complement strand
TCCTCATATGTATTATATATATATATATATATATATATATATATATATATATATATATATATATATTGTGCAAGATGAATGATCGACAAGCTTGTTTTATTATGAGCATTGATCATGCATGCCATATTGAGATTATATATCTATTGCCTATGAATATGTATTTTGACTATCTTAGCTTATGTTGGGTTACATTGCATCCAACATACTTAGTATAGTCAAATGCACTAACGGCTACTCTATACCTACATAATATTACTTTGTAGGGACTGGAGAACGTTTCAATCATTTTCTATGTGGCTAGTTCGGTACTTCAATGATAAGCATTAGTCAGTCCTCAAGTTCGAGGAAACTATCTACATTATTTTTGCTATGTTAAGACTTCATTATGTTAGACACTTGTTATAATGAGAGTGAGCCCGAAAAGTGTCTTGGTCCCCGCGCCAATCCAAGTTAGAGATGTTATTGGATGTTATGATATACTTATGCTACGAGCTTGACTCTTTTATGCTTTAATGACTATCAAAGACTCCTCTTACTCCTGTTTCCCTCTTTATTATATCTCTTCTTGTTGTTCATTTTGCTTCCTTGACCAAGGATGTGTGATTGATATACTAAGAGGCTTGTTTGGGGTCCCTTCGAGTTCCCATTGATTGTGTCACTTCTAGGCCCTAGGCTTGGGTTTTGACAAACTTGGTATCAAAGAACTAGGTTGTTAATGGTCCTTAGAAATCCAAAACACCACATCAATTAGAGTCTTATTCATGGTTGTGAAGCGTGCCACAATTATGAATGGGAGGCTATGAGGCGTTTTCAAAAATGTTTCACTTTTTCATGGTCTATATCATGCTTTAGGTATAAATATAAGGATTTTTTTTCTAATGAATACTCATGTTTCTTTCTATATCATGGCAATTCCAAGGGGATGACTAAGGGGAGTCCTTACTCCTGAGGAGCAACCGGCCCTTCCGCTCCTCACGCCCCTCCACTCCTCAAGATGGAGGGGTAGCTTAAGAAGAGTTTTGAGATGCTATCACAATGTTGGCCTGTGCTATGTCCAACCAAATGAACCAACAGCCCCAAGCCCCTTATGCTCCCATTCAGGCCTCTAGGGTGAGGGATTTCACAAGAATGAACCCACTAGAGTTCCGTGGATCCAAGGCAGACGAGGATCCCCAAGAGTTCACCGAAGAGGTGTATAAAATGCTATCTGTCATGGGGTTCAATTCAGAAGAGAAAGTGGACTTAGCAGCCAACCAATTCAATGGTGTGGCAAAAATTTGGTTCATCCAATGGAAATTGAAAAGAGGGATAATGATGCTATTCCTTGGGAGGAGTTAAAAGTCGCATTCCTCAACCAATTATTTTCTATCGAGCTAAGGGAGGCTAAGATGATGTAGTTCTTGAACAACAAGCAAGGTTGCATGAGTGTGAGGGAGTATGCCTTCAAGTTCACCATGCTATCTAAGTATGCTCCACAATAAGTTGCCAAGCCTTGATCAAGGATGAGCAAATTTGTGTTAGGAGTGTCTAACTTGGTCAATAAGGAGTGTCGTACAACCATGCTAGTAGGTGATATGGAATTGTCCCATCTCATGACATATGCCGAGCAACCAAAGGGGAAAAACCTTAGAAAAAGACAAAGTGGTAAGCCAAAGAGGGCTCGTTTTGAAGGTGGCTTCCAAGGTTCCAAGGGTAGCTGGTTTGCTCAAGGCCACAAGTTCCTAGGGCAAGGGTCTTCCAATGCTCCTAATAAGATGCTAATTATAATATATGATTTCAAGGTTGCAATGGTGGTATGAACCCGCCTAAGTGTCAAAAGTGTGGAAGAAACCATGGTGGTCCATGTTTGAAAAATTTTAATGCTTGTTTTTGTTATGGTGAAGTGGGTCACAAGGTTATTGATTGTCCTCATGCTCAAAATAAAGGTAGAGATGGTCGTCCACAAGGCCAAGGTGCTGATGCAGGACCAAGGGCAAAGCAAGGCCAACAAAAGGATGCTCAAAGGCAAAATAGATTCTATATTATTCGAGGAAGGCAAGAGGAGGAGAAGGTGCCCGATGTTATTACTGGTATGTTAAAGATTTTTTATTTTGATGTTTATGTATAGATAGATACGTGTGCCATTCTTTATTTCATTACTCCTTTTGTTAGCAAAAAGCTTCATGTGAGTCCTGAATTGTTATGTGAACCGTACTGTGTGTCTATCCTTGTTGGTGAGTCCATTGTTACTATAAGAGTCTATAGAAATTATCCTATGTCCATACTGCAAAAATCCTTGCCTTGTAATTTTGTGTTAAATTATATATGGTGGATTTTCAAATCATTCTTGGGATGGATCGGTTGCATGTATATTATGCTTCTACTAACTTTAGAACCCATAAGGTTAAATTGCAATTCCCTACTGAGCCCATCCTTGAGTGGAAAAGTCATGATGTGGTTGTCAAGGGTAGATTCATTTCTTGTCTTAAAGCCCAAATGCTAATTTCTAAGGGTTGCCTTTGTCATCTTGTGAGGGTTAGGGATGTTCAGTCCAAAGTCCTCTCTATTGAGTCGATTTTAGTGGTTAATGAGTTTCTTGATGTCTTTCCTGATGAGCTTCCCAGTGTTCCTCCCGAAAGGTAAATTGACTTTGGCATAGACCTCCTTCTGGATACTCAACCCATTTCCATTCTCCCTTATTGTATGGAACTGGCGGAATTGAAGGAGTTAAAGAATCAATTGAGGGATTTGTTCGAGGAGGGTTTCATAAGTCCTAGTAAGTCACCTTGGGGTGCACCGATGTTATTTGTGAAGAAAAAGGATGGTTCTCTTAGAGTGTTTATTGATTACCATCAACTTAATAGCATTACCATAAAGCAAAAGTACCCTCTACCATGGATTAATGAACTCTTAGATCAACTACAAGGGTCCAGTGACCTTTCTAAGGTTGATCTTTGGTCCTGATATCTCCAAGTGAAGGTGAGGAAGTGCTATATTCCCAAGATTGCTTTTCGGACTAGGTGTAGGCAATTTGAGTTTGTGGCTATGTCCTTTAGGTTGTCTAATGACCATATTTATGGATCTCATGAATAGGGTGTTTAAACCCTCTCTTGACACGTTTGTGGTGGTCTTTATTGATAATATATTGATTTATTCCTGAAGTGAGGAAGAGCATGTGAAATACTTGAGGCTGGTGTTGCAGATCTTGACAAAGGAGAGGTTGTTTGCTAAATGTGAAAAATGTGAATTTTGGTTGAAAGAGGTTTCTTTCCTAGGGCATGTCATGTCGAGTGATAGCATTAAGATGGATACTAAGAAGACAGAGGTGATTAGAAATTGGCCCAGACCATTAACTCCATCGGATATTAGGAATTTCCTAGGTTTGGCAGGCTGCTACTGAAGGATTGTGAATGGTTTTTCTTCTTTTGCTTCTCTGGTGAAAAGTTGACCCAAAAGAACGCAAATTCATGTGGACCAATGAATCTGAAAAGAGTTTTCAAACCTCGAAATATAAGCTTGTCTCCTCTCATACCTTGGCTCTATAAAAAAGGTTGGATGGTTGTGTAGTATATTATGATGCCTCAAGATTGGTTTGGGGTGTGTTTTGAGCAAAATGTCAAGGTGATAGCATATGTCACTAGACAACTTAAGGTGCATGAGAAGAATTATCCAACCATGATCTTGAATTGGCGGCCAAGGAGAAGATTTGGTGTCATTACTTGTATGGGGTTCATGTGTATATGTTTACCGACCACAAGAGTCTCCAATATGTGTTCACCCAAAAAGATCTTAACTTGAGACAAAGAAGGTAGTTAGAGCTCCTTAAACATTATGATGTGAGTATGCATTATCATCCCGACAAAGCTAATATTTTTTCCGATGCTCTAAGTAGAGGGTCTATAGGTAGTCTAGCTCTTATTGATGATGGTGGTAGAGAATCAGCTAGAGAAGTTCACAAGTTGGCTAGATTGGTGATTAGGTTGGGTGAAGTTGAAAATGTTGGTGTAATGGTTGTTGATGGTTCTCAATCTTCTTTGTTTAAGGAAGTAAAGTCAAAAGAAGATCTTGACCCCGCTTTGTTAGAGTTGAAGACCATGGTGAAAGATAGTAAGGGGGAGGTTTTCTCCCAAGGGGGAGATGGTGCCCTCAGCTACTAAGGTAGTTTGTGTGTGCCTAATGTTGGTGACCTAATGTAGTTGATCTTTAAGGAGGCCCATAATTCATCCTACTCTATTCACCCCGGTTCTACAAAGATGTATAGAGACTTAAGGGAGGTGTATTGGCGGGTGGTATGAAGAGGGACACTCCTAAGATCATATCCGAATGTCACAATTTCAAGAAAGTGAAAGCCTAACATCAAAGGCTGGCTGGCCTAGCCCAAGACAAAGAGATTCCTACTTCAAAGTGGGAAGAGAGATCAACATGGATTTTGTGGTAGGGTTGCCTAAGATTAGGAAACAGTTTGACTCAATTTGTGTTGTTGTGGATAGAATGACAAAGTTGGCTTAGTTTCTACAAATCAAAACCGCTTATAGTGCCAAAGATTATTCCAAGTTGTATATACATGAGTTGGTTAGACTGCATGGGGTGCCCTTGTCTATCATTTCGAATGGTAGTGCTCAATTCACTTCTCACTTTTAGAGGTACTTCCAAAGAGGTCTTGGTACCAAGGTTAAGCTTAGCACAACTTTTTATCCTCAAGTATATGGTCAAGCCAAGAAGACTATCCAAACTCTTGAAGATATACTTAGAGCTTGTGTTTTCGAGTTTAACGGTAGTTTGGATGAACATCTTCCACTTATTTAGTTTGCTTACAATAATAGCTGCCACTTAAGTATTGGCATGGCTTCCTTTTAAGCTTTATATGGTAGGCATTGAAAATCCCCGGTTGGGTGGTTTGAAGTCGGGGAGATGGCTTTGCTAGGTTCGTATTTGGTCATGGAAGCCTTGGAGAAGTTGAGGTTGATAAGGGAGAGATTGAAAATAGCCCAAAGTAGACAGAAGTCCTACTCCAATGTGAGGAGAAGAGATCTTGAGTTTAAGGTTGGTGATTGGGTTCTCTTGAAAGTGTCACCCATAAAGGGTGTGGTCTAGTTTACATGAAAGGTAAATTGAGCCAAAGGTTTGTGGGTCCTTATAGAGTTTACAGGAGAGTGGGTAAGGTTGCATATTAGTTGGATTTTCCTATGGAGTCGAATATGGTTCATCCGTTCTTCCATTTGTCAATGTTGAGAAAGTGTATAGGTGACCCAAGTTCTATAGTGCCCTTAGATGTTGTAGACGTTGTATAAGATAATTTGGCCTATGAGGAGGTTCTGGTGGAGATTTTTGATAGACAAGTGAAGAGGTTGGGAAAAAAAGATGTAGCTTCCGTCAAGGTCCTTTGGAGGAATCAACAAGTTGAAAGTGCCACATAGGAAGCCGAGGCGGACATGAGAAAGCAATACCCATATCTCTTCCACTCTACTCAAGTTGAAGGTACTAATTTAGGCCCCCTGTATGATTTTAAGTCTTAGGTTTTAGCCCTTGTGTCATTTTGCATGCATTCATGTTCATGGTAACAAATTTATGGTGATTTTTGACATTCATGTTGAGATTTGTGAAAATGATGTTTAAATTCATTTCTGGCATTCATGTCGAGCTAAAATCTTCATGATTACTTCTCTTATATATGTTTCTTTGACATTCGGGGATGAATATTCCCAAGGGGGAGATATTGAAACGCCTCAAAATGTGCTTCGAAATGCCCAAAGTTATAATTTCCATATATCTCCAAACCCATGCATGATATCGAAAATTCGAATTCATATTCTAGATTAGGAGGTACAATTGAGTGGGAAATAGGCATAATATAGATTTTAGAGGACCTGTAGTGAAAAAAAATTCTATAATTTTTTATTTCCACAGAGCATCTGATCCCTGGCCGGGCGACATGATGGGGCGCGGAGCAGTGTAATTTCTCCTTTGCATTTATTCCATGTCGCAGACTGGACGAGGACCAATACAACATTTTCCTTAGTTTTTCTTATGCGTCCTAGGGTATTGCGGGCATAGCCCCATGCCCAATTAAAACGTGAAATCAACCATACTTAGCCAATTTTCAACTGTATATCTCACCAAAACCCTTTCTCGAACCCTTCTAAGACTCTTTCAGTTCTCTCATTCAAAACTAAGGATCTCACTCCGCCGAGGACATACTGGAAGGAGGGATAGAAAAGGGTTGAGTATTGGGGAGGAGGTCTATGCCCAAATCTATATCATTTTCGAGAGGAACACGGGGAAGATCATTAGTAAAGACATCAAGAAACTAATTTACCATCGGAACCGACTCTTATAGGGAGGACTTTGGACTGAACATCCCTAACCCTCATAAGATGATAGAGACACCCCTTAGAAATGAACTTTTGGGATTTAATACAAGAGATGATGCTACCCTTTACCACCACATCATGACTTTCCCACTTATGTACGGGTTTATTTGGGAATTGGAATTTGACCCTACAGGGTCTACAATCAATAGAGGCACAATATACATGCAACCAATCCATCCAAGATTAAAAACAAAATCAACCATATCCAACTCAACAAGATCACAAGGTATTACTTTATGAAAGATACAAATGGTGCAATTTCTATAGGCATTTCTAGCAATAATAGATGCACCCATCGAGTAGACACCTCATAAATCTCACACAAAAATTCATGCTCAACATGAAACATTTTCATCAAAAAAGGTCTAACAAAAGAAAGAGTGGGAACCGAGTCTATCAATGCATACATATCTAAATCAAATACTTTTAACATACTAGTAATGACATTGGGCACCTCATCAACCCTTTGTCTCCCTTGGAGTGCATAGAACAGATTGTGCCTTGGCGCACCACCTTTTTGACCTCCTATATCCAAAGGAACAACATTAGCACCCCAGTCTTATGGACGAACATCTTTACCCTTGTTGCAATTACGTGGACATTCCATTTCCTTATGTCCCACTTCGCCACAACCATAATAAGCACTAGTGTACCTTAAGCATGGGCCACTATGACCCTTACCACATTTTGGACACATAGCATTAGGCACCACACCACCATCACCTTAGGCCCTTTGGTAGTTATTGGAAAACTTCCATTAGGAGCATGAGAAGATCCTTGGCCTTAATGAAATTGGCCACCCTTGGGACTTTGGAACCTCCTATCAATATGGGCCCTCTTTGACTCATTACCCCTCATCTTTCTCAACTTCGCAAATTCCAATTCTTCAGCATAAGTCATTTGGCGAGACAAATCCATATCACTATTAAACATAGAAGCTTGACACTCCTCATTCGTAAAGTCAGTTACACTCATCACGAACTTGTTCATCTTAGACCTCGGGTCGGCAAGCCAGTATGGAGCATAATTAGAGAGTTGGTTGAACTTGAGGGCATACTCTCTCACATTCATAGATCCTTGCTTAAAATTCATGAACTCCATCATCTTGTCCTCCCTAAGATCAAGAGGGAAGAATTAGTTGAGGAAATCCACCTTAAACGCCTCTCAAAGAATCACATTGTTGTTCCCCTTCTCCTCCTTCTATTGCGTGTACCATATTTGGGCCACCCCCTTGAGTTAGTAAGCTGCCAACTCCGTCTTCTCTTTCGGCCTCACACCCATAATAGATAACACTTTGTATACCTCATGGATAAAGTCTTGAGGGTCCTCATCCACTTTAGACTCATTGAACTCCGATGGGTTCATCCTCAGAAAGTCTCTCATGCGAGATGCTGGAGTACGAGCATGAGGGCCTTGGGCCCATAGATCGACTTGATTAGCCACAACTTAAGCTAGCAAGGTCAGATCATCCTAGAGCTCTCCATGAGCCGATTGTTTCGCAGTGTGCGGGCTCTTCTTCCTCTTGTATTAGGCATGATCGATCATATAAAAGGACAATCATTAGGGGAAAAACCTTATCTTAACTTCTATAGCATGACATAGAGTAAGAAGAAGGGAAACATTTCCTAAAACGTCTCGTAGCCTCTTACTCATAATTGTAATACACAACACAACCATAAATAAGACTACAATCAATGATGTGTGTTGGATGTCGAGGACCATGAACAACCTAGTGCTCTGATACTAAGTTTGCCAAGACCCAAGCCCTAGGGCCTAGATATGACATGATGAATGGGGAACCCGAAGAGACCCTAATCAAGACAATTAACATATCATTACACATCCCTGGTCGCGGAAGTAATTAAATAATAATGAAATAGTAGAAATAAGGGCAAAGAGACTAAGGAAAATCTTTCATATAAAAAAACAGCAATAGAGTCAAAGAGAATCAAACTCATAGCATCATTACATAACTCGTCCAACAACAACTTTAAATAAAGAAATTAGCGGTGGACAAGGCAAGTAACTAGGCTCACCCTCAGAGTCAAATCATACAATAAAGTAAAGAGAGTCTTTATACATAGCATAGGAACAAAGACATTGTCCCGAAAATTGAGGAATCACCAACTTGCTTTGTAGAGATAGTACTAGCCACGGGGAGGATGAGGATGATCGTGAGAAGCTCTAGTTCCTTCATGTTGACATCAAGTGGGTATAGAGTGTGCGTTAGTGTGTTTGAATGTACTAAGTATGTAGGACACAATGCAACAAGACTTAGGCAACATAATCAAAATGCGTAATTAGGCAATAAATGAGCATATACTAGTATGGCATGCATGAGTGATGCTTGAAGCAAAACATGCTTATATAGAATCTATTAGATGTAAAGGAAGAGGCCATCATCATAGACGAAGAAAACTTTGTACCTTGAATCTAAGATGGACTACCCCTTAGAAGTGATTGAGGAATCAACCCCTCAACTGGTTGATGAACATGACCACCCTCCGTAAGAAGTGATAGAGGTATCAACCCCTCGATTGGTTGATGGATTACCACCCATATTTGAGGATATTGAGGTATCAACTCCATGATTGACTGATGGACATGATCACTATCCGTTGGAAGTGATTAAGGTATCATCCCCTCAATTAGGTGATGGCTTAGCACCCCTATTCGAGGCGATTGAGGTATCAACCCCTCAAATGGTTATGGTCAACTCACAACACTATAGACACATATCATGAAATCGACACATATATACCATAATTTCATCATCATAATTCACTTAACTCATATGTGAAGCAGTAGGCCTTCAATAACTCAAGATACATTAAGTGAATATTTTATCAAACACTTGGCGGGTGTCCAATGCTAGTACAAAATCATGCAATTCCAGAGTGAAATCATACAAGAAAAATCAATGTGAAACCACAAACCAATACTTGGTAATACCCCTATGTAATATACATCAAAACCCTTCATAAAATCTTAAGTTAGATCAAAGATTCATAGACTAAAACATGTTTAAACAATCACACCTTTATGAAACCCAAACATAGTTCATAATCAAATTCATAATAAGTAAAACCCATAAGTAAATCAACTTAGAAACATGAGATTTATCTAAAAAAAGGAGCTTGGATGCCATGGTGAAAGGACCCAATGGTTGAAACCCACATACCTTATCTTTGAAGAATTCCTTGATGAATGCTGGAATGGTGACTTGAAGTTTGAATGAAATCCTTAAGATCCAGAATGAGTTTTGGCACTTGAATTTTGAGTGAAATATTTTTCTAAGTGTTTGAGAGACTATTGGAGAATGTCTTGTATGATATGAAGGTGAAATATGGCTAAGTATAAGTATTTTTATGCATGGAATGACTTAGGCCCAAGACCCCAAAGCCTTCGACTAAGATTAGAAAACTGGCAACAAAATACGCAACTCTGTAATAGGTCGGTGTCGCAGACTACTGCTGGAATCGTAAAATTGGTGAAATTCGTTTTTTACTACGGGTCCTCTAAAATTCGGATTATATCCATTACCCACTAAATTTTTCCCCTGAACAAGAATATGAAGTTAAATTTTTGATATCATGCACGAAATTTGAGATACATAGAAATTACGAATTCAAGCACTTTTAAAGCACAATTTTAGGCACTTTTTGGGGTGTTTTAACCTCTCCCCCTAGGAACCGCATTAGCACCTTATGGATGAACATCCTTACCCTTGTTCCGATTATGAGGGCAATCCATCTCCTTATGCCCCACTTCCCCACAACTATAACAAGCATTAGTATCCCTCAAGTATGGGCCATTATGACCGTTACCACATTTTGGACACATGGCATTATGCACCACACCACCATCACCTTGGACCCTTCGGTTGTCATTGGCAAATCTTCCATTATGAGCATAAGAAGACCCTTGGCCTTGATAAAACCATCCACCTATGAGACTTTTGAATTGACCATCAAAACGAGCCCTTTTGGCCTCATCACTCCTTGGTTTTCTAAGCTTCTCCCCCTTTATTTTTTCAGCATATGTCATTAGGCGGGACAAATCCATGTCACTTATCAACATAGCGGCACAACACTCCTCATTAACCAAATTAAATACCCCCATCACAAATTTATTCATTCTAGACCTCGGATCGGTAACCAATTGAGGAGAATATTTGGAGAGTTGGTTGAACTTGAGGGCATACTCCCTCATACTCATGGATCTTTACTTTAAATTAATGAACTCCATCATTTTTGCCTCCCTAAGCTTAAGAGAGAAGAATCGGTTGAAAAATGCTGCCTTAAACTCCTCCGAAAGAATCATATTGTTGTTCCCCTTCTCTGCTTTCCATTAGGTATACCATATTTGACCCACTCCCTTGATTTGTTAAGCCACAAACTCCGCCTTCTGCTCCGATTTAACTCCCATAGTAGCCAATACTTTGTACACCTCATCAATAAATGCTTTAGGGTCCTCATCCAATTTAGACCCAAAGAACTCTAGTGGGTTCACTCTAGTGAAGTCTCTCACCCTTGAAGTCAGTATAGAAGCATGATGGTTTTGGGCCCCTTGGTTGATTTGATTGGTCATGGCATGGGCTAGCATGGTGATAGCATCTTGGAATTCCTCATAAGCTACTACCCCATCTTGAGGAGCTTGAGGAGCAGGAGGAGCCGATTGTTCCTCGGGTGCGGGTTCTTCCTCCTCTAATATTGGGCGTGATCTTAAATGGCAAATAACATTTGTTAGAGGGAAGGCTTTACCCAACTTCTATAGCATGACCCTTGGCTATGGAAGGGAAACATTTCCTAAGACGTCTGATAGCCTCTTACTCATAGTCGAGGTGTACTTCACAACGATGAATAAGACTATAATCGACGTGGTGTGTTGGATGCCGAGGACCATTACCAACCTAGTACTCTGATACCATCTTTGTCACAACCCAGACCTAGGGCTTAGATGTGAAATGGCAAATAAGGAACCCGAAGGGAGCCCTAATAAGCCTTTTAGTATATCATTGCACATCTTTGGTTACGGAAGCAATTAAACAAGAACAAGAGAACATAAAATAAGGATGAAGGGGCTAAAGGATTCTTGTATAGCTTAAAAACATATAAGAGTTAAGAGAGTCAAGCTCAAAGCATCATTACTTAACTTGTCTAACAACACCTCTAACCTTAGAATAGAGCAGAGGCCAAGACAACTTTTCGAGCTCACATTCATAGTGAAAAGCATACAATTAAAGAAAGAGAGTCTTTGCATAACATAAGATCAAGGATATTGTCCTCGGAGTTGAGGAATCACCTAACTTGCTTTAGAGATAGTACTAGCCATGTGAAGGAGGAAGATGATCAAGTGGAGTTCTGGTTCCTATGTAGTAACATCATACAGGCATAGAGTATATGTTAGTACATTTGAATGTATTGAGTATATAGGATGCAATGAAACAAGAGATTCACAATATAAGAAAAATGCATACATAGTTGGTGGGTGTGTTGGTTGATATAAAACATGCTTATATAGAACATATTTCATGTGTAGGAAGAGACCAAGGTCTCCCACCCCCTTGGTGAGGTGATTTAGGTACAAGCCCTGCAACGTGGTAGCACAGGCCTATGACCCCCTGAGCCAGGCGATTGAGGTACAAAGAGGCCAACATAGTTGCACGAGCTTACCACCCCACAAGTGAGGCATGGTAAACATGCAACACTATAGATACTATTCATGAAATCAACACATGTATATATTCCTTTCATCAGCATAAAGTCACTTAATGCATATGTCGTGCATTAGAGCTTCAATAATTCAAGAGTTAATAACAAACATTTTATCAAACACTTGGTGGGTGTCTAATACTAGTAAAAAACATGTAAATCAAGAGTGAAATCATCTGACAAAAATCAATGTGAAAATACCCACCAACACTTGTAATACCTTTATGCAAGATACATCAAAACGCCTCATAAAATCACATAATGGATCATAGATTCACAGCTCAAAACATGCTTAAACAACCATAATCTTATTAAAGCCCAACATAGTTTATAACCAAATTCATAATAAATAAGACCCATAAGTAAATCAACTTAGACACATGCAATTTATGTAAAAAGGAAGGTTAGGCACCATGGGGAAAGGACCCAATGGTTGAAACCCACATACCTCAACTTTGGAGACTTCCTTGATAAAGATTTGATTGAGAACTTGAAGCTTGAATAAAATTCTTAGATCGGAAATGAGATTGGGACACTTGAATTTTGGGTGAAATATTTGTCTAAGTTTCAAAGACGTTTTTGGGGAATGTTTTGTATTATATGGAGTTGAAATATGAGTAAGTATAAGTGTTTTTACGTGTGTGAAGGCTTACGCCCAAGACCCCAAGGCCTTAGGCCAAGATTAAAAAAACTGGAAATGAAATGTACTACTCCGTGATGGCTCCGCGTCACGGAAAAAACACATACCCTCACTAGAAAGTTAAATTTTTAGAAAACAAAATTTTGCTATGGTTGCTCTAAAATTGGGGTTAGACCTATTCCCTACTCAAGTTTAAACCCTGATCATGAATATGAAGTCAAATTTTTTATATCACGTACGAATTTTGAGGTATATGGAAATTATGATTATCGATATTTTCGAGGCACATTTTTGGGCACTCTTTGGGGTCATTTAATTTAATACAAATGGAACGGGAGCCAAGAGGTCTCCCAGCTCATCTTGAAAAGAAAAGTAACCAAAAATAGACAAGTCTTGACAAAAGCATGAAACAAGGGGATATTATCCATGGAGTGGAAGACTCACCAATAGTAATCTTCAAAAGATCAGTCTAGCCACATGGAGAATGAGGATGAATAGGAGCTCCAATCCCTACATGGTTAGATCATGTAGGCAAAGAAGTATGCGTTAGTACATGAAATGTACTGGGTGTGTAGGGTGCAATGCAACAATGGCATAATCCATAACTAACAAGATGCATAAGAATAATCAATAGATATAAGACCAATATGGCATGTATGATTAATGTTTGAGCTAAAATATGCATGTAGATAGTCAACCTTACATAACATAATATACATATGTGGGAGGAGACTCTAACTAACATGTAAGACCAGGAAAGCTTCTACTTGGCATCTCGATGTTTGTCTTCCCACCAGAAAAGGAGTGGTCTACTTGCCAATGCAAACCAAACTTGATCCAACATATGGCAAACTTATCACGCCCCAAAGTCCCGTTAGGGCAGACTAACACCGGGCCGATGAGGCTCAAGAGAACCAACCTATATCCATTCTCTTTCGATATATATTATAAGGGATTTCTACATTTGACATGCCTTTAAGAAAATAAACAGTGATAACAAGCCAAAAGGAAATGC
>JAABOM020058603.1:0-13720 GCA_011800125.2 Solanum clarkiae | reverse complement strand
TGAGTAAATAATAATAATAATAATAATAATAATAATAATAATAATAATAATAATAATAATAATAATAATAATAATAATGTATATCAAATTAATGCATTTGAAATTGAGATAATAAGACCCATAAAATATGTACTTACAGTTAGATAAAAGTAGAGGAACTATTCGGGCTTTATGGGTGAAAGTGACCCATGAATGGATACCTACATACCTTAGATGAAAACTAAAATTGAATGGTGGAGCTTGAAACCCTAGCTTGATTTCTTCAATGGAGCTTCAGGAGGAAGATACTTAGGAAAATTTGAGAGTTTAGGAGGTTTAAGTGAGAATAAGGTGAATTGGTAATGGTTGAGGAAGTTATTGGGTAGTTATAGGACCAAAACGACATAGTATAGGACATTAGGAGGGTACAAAATGTTAAAAATACCCCTCATTAAAATATTCTTGAATGAACCATGAGAGGGGCCTACGGGTGATAGACTCTTCTACGACCCATGAAAATGATTTCGTGGAAATTAGTCCTAAAATCAAGGCCTCTAAAGTTGACTTATGAAAGCCCCATGGTTCCTTTCATGAGTTGTAAATACCCCATGGTTCCTTTCATGAGTTGTAAATACCCATGAAGAATACCCAATGCTTAGTCAATTTTCCAAACCCAACTGTCTAAATCACGACTAAATACCATGGCTCATAATTGATTCTATTTGCTTATCCTGTTGGTCCCCTAGATTAATTTTCTGAGACAATAAATTGTGATCCAAAATTACAAATAATATATATGGCTCATCAACACCCATTGTAATCCTTGTGCATCAAAGTCTTAGCAACTGAAATTCGCACCTCAACCTACTAACTTGACATATGGGCCATATAACCTTCTACAGATCATAAATGACCCTTTGTACATGGACTCCACACTTAATCAATTTTTCATCCCCACCATCCCATCTATGAACAACATTAGGAACCATCAAAGCAACCGTGACCCATAATGGATTTCGTCCTATTGAAGTTCGTATTTTTCATCTTATGAATCTCAACCATAGGCTCAGTCCACAAGCTGTAAATCCTACCATGACTCATACCCTACATTTTCTAGAACCTTAAAGTTTTTCAAAAAAGTTTTTTAAGTGTAAGGTACATCTACGGAACTCCATCTACTACTCATAAAACTGATTATGACTTATAAACTGGGCTCATGGCCCCTACATTAGAATTTATTTTTCTATTTTCTTTCATATTTTGACTTTTCAACTTATGGTGTTTTACACTTACACTATTACTTCACAAACGTATAACAAAATTATGACTGAAAAGATTTGATCACTTCAATCTAAAATTTAGTGAAAAGTATGTCTAAATTTTGTTCTGCTCAAATTTGTGAAATCTTCAAGTAGAAAAAAAATAAAATCATCATTTCAGTCAAATAAAATATATAGAGATAATCAAAAACTTCAACTCATTCATATAGATTTTTGTGTTCCAACGAAAATAGATTCTTTGAGTGGTAATAATTATTTTCTCTTCTTTATTGATGACTACATCAGAATATGTTTTGTTTATTTCATCAGATTGAAGAGTAAAGTCTTTAATATTTTTAAAAATTTCTTTAATAGAAAATTAATTTAATATTATTTGTAAAACATTGAGGTCTGACAATAGAAGATAATATACTTCTTCTCAGTTTGTTGAGTTTTGTAATACAATAGATATTGAATGCCAATTGATATTATTGTACACAGTATAACAAAATACCATGTCCGAAACAAAGAACATAATAAAAATGGAGATGTCCAACTGCCTTTTGCTTGAAATATTTTTATTTCAAATCAGTTTTAGAAGGGGAAAGTCAATACCTCAATATATTTGCTAAATAAATTACCTACTAAGGCCTTGTGGAACATGACTCCGCATGAAGCTTGATGTTACAACAAACCATCAGTATATCATCTCAGAATCTTTAGTATATATTATTATTAAGCTCCAGAAAAAAAGAGGATCAGCTAGATAACAAGGCTCAGAAGGATATATTTAAGGGCTATAGTTCATTCAAAGGATAAAAAAAATGTTTAAAAATAAAAAAATTAATTCTAAGTCGAGAAGTGAAGTTTGATGAAATAGTTACTTAAAATTGAAATATTCAAAAGACCTTTTTTTTTAAAAAAAAAAAAAGTAGCCTTAACTTGCGAAAAATGAACTAGTGGATGACATATTATTGCAAGGCATCTGATCATTAAAAAAATTTATTTATGATGTAATTTAATTATCGTTAAACCAACAAGTTATGCTAAAGCACAAGACTCTCAAGCATGGAGGAGTGCTATGCAAGTTGAACTAGACAAGATTGAGAAGAATGAAACCTGACAATTTGTTGATAGATCCAGAAATCTAAAGGTGATTGGTGTAAAATGAATTTTCAAAACAAAATTCAATTCTAATGGCTCAATTTGCACGAATAAGGCTAGATCAATGTGGAAGTGATGCGCACAACCATATTGTGTGGATTACCCTAAAATATTTGCTCTAATAACAAGATACGACACAATTTGACTTATTCTTGCATATGCATCTCATAATTTCTACCAGATTCATCAGCTTGATGTCAAATTGACCTTTTTGAAATTGATTTACTTGATAAAGAAATCTACGTAAAACAATTTGATAATTTATGAATTTTTTTATGTCTTGATGACAGTCTTGTATGGCCTAAAACAAGCCCTAAGAATATGATATAAAAAATAGACAATCATCTAATCTAATTTGACTTTAGTAAAAGTCAAAATGAAGCTACTTTGTATGTAAAAGTCACAAATGATAAGTTTTGAATTATCTCGATTTATGTGAATGATATGATTATTACAAGAAATAAAATTGAACTAATTCAAAAATTCAAGAATGAAATGAAGAAAGTCTTTGAAATGATTAATCTTAGAATCATGACATACTTCCTTCGCATGGAAGTATTGCAGTTCAGTAATGCAATATTTATATTCCAGCAGAAATATATTTTGAATATTTTAAATAGGTTCAAAATGCAAGATTCCAAATTTGTGAGTACTCCAATTTCTACTAGTGTGAAGCTAGGCAAGAATGAGAATTCTAAAAGAATAAATGATAATATGTATAGAAGGTTAATTGGCGACCTTCTATTTCTAACCACAAGTAGACTTGACATTCAGTTCGTTGTAAGTTTGCTTTTTAAGTTCATTTTTCTAGAGACACACACAATTCACAGTGACTAAAAGAGTGGTAAAATATATTGGAGGAATCAAAAAGTTTGAAATTTTTTCCCAACATCTGCTTAAGAAGCTATGAATCAGTTCAGCTACTTAAATAGTGATTGGCGTGATCGCATTGATGATTTTAGAAGCACTTTTGAAAATTTATTTTGATGGGGCTAAGTTATTTAGGTGGGATCTCTAAGAAATAAAAAAACTATAGCGCAATCAGCATTAAAAGCTCAGTACATAACTTCTGCATCTACAATAAATCAAGTTATCTGGCTAATCAAGATATTGAATGACTTGGGCCATGGACAAATCGAAGATGCCAGAATCATGTGCAATAATAGTTCAATAATTTCAATCTAAAATAATTCAGTGTTTTATGATCGAGCTAAATTGTAATGACCCTAAAGATCATTTTATTTTATATTTTTAATAAAATTATTATTTTACCCGTTTCAACAGCTTCCCTTGGTCATGTTTGAATGACTTTGAAAGTTGATGTTTAAAAATCTTATAAAAAGTTGATTTTATGCTAAAGATCTGAGTTTTGAAGGTTTAAGTTACCAAATTTTAAATTTTAAGTCATTTAAAGATTCGAATGTTGAAATAAAATTTTATCAATTTCATCAATTCTGAAATGTGAAAATTGAAAAGCTGCCCCGAGTCATATTTAAATGGTTTTGAAAGATGATTTTTAAAAATCTTATAAAAAGTTGATTTTATCCTAAATATGTGTGTTTTGAAGGCTTAAGTTGCCAAATTTTAAAAATTTAAGTCATCTAAAGATTTTAGCCTCGAAATAGAATTTTATTGATTTCATCAGTTCCAAAATGTGAAACTTAATCGAGGAGAGTTGTCAGAATTAGATTTAGAGTTATATGAATTTTATCTCTAAAATTTAGTTAAAGTTTGAGTCGAGTTTGACTTTGGTCAGCAATTTGAGTTTCGACGCTCGAATTAGATTTCTGATGGTTCTGGTGGTTTCGGGAGGTGATTTAGATATATCAGTAGCATTTTTGTATTTTAGGTGCCTTAAGCTAGTCTAGTTGCAGCTTATCGAATTTTAAGTCCTTGGATTTGAGTTTTAATGATTCTATTGAGTAAGGAATATCGAATTTAGTAGGGTTTCATATATTATTTTTGTGTATAGTATTTCAAACGAATCCCGAGGGTCTATTCTATGAACTTTTAAGCCTTATGTTTGTTGATATTTGATACTGGTCCCATCCCTTTGCATTTGCGGACCTCACTACCACATTCGTGAAGCTTCCCTATCCAATGCCTCGCATTCATGGAGATCAAACGACAATCATGGAGGGTCAAGAGATTTGACCTCCGCATTCGAGACTGCCTAATCCACATTCACAAGGGTAAATTACCCTTTGACTCCGCGTTCACGGACTTAAGCTATGCAATCGCGGAGAGTAACCTGAAACAATGGCTGGATTTAAAAATGATGGGTATTATTCAATTTTACCATTTTTTATTTTCTTGAGCTCGGTTAAGGTGATTTTGAAGCGATTTTGCATGGGAAGACCATTGGATAACTTATTTTCTTCAATTTTCATTGATTATTTTATCTTTTTAATATCAAATTTAGGGATTTTGGGGATTTCATGAACTTGCTTTTTCAAAATAGAAATGGTGATTGTGAGCTCATTTTGAATCCTTTTTCAAAATAGTTTTCTCCATTAAATTTTTAAAATCTTAAGGAGCATTTTATAAGAATTTTCAGATTTTCACCTCATTTTTCGATACCAAAATTTTGGACCACTTTATCCTTCTTTTCTAAATTACATGATTTTTGTGTCATTGGATTAGAATTGTGATTGTGAATTCATTTTCAAATAGATTGTCGTACTTTGTAGTATAATCGGAAGGAAAAAAAACTCCGACTTTGGATTAATCGTGACTTTTGCCTAAGGCAAGTGTATTTCTAATTTATAGTTAAGTGTGTTGAACCTTATATTTCCTAATTATTAATTGAGATGAAATTTGAATTGATTGAAAAGTGTAATTACATGGTAAGAATTGTGGAATGGGAGAAAGTATTGTCAATTTATATTACTTGATGGACTAATATGAAAATTTCTACATGAAAAATGGTATGCGTGTTGTGAATTGATTATGATGAATACTAATATATCTGTTGAGCTATATTGGTGTAAAACTATATATTTCATATGTCATTCATTCATCCTCTATGTGTATGCCTATTTGTATTGGATAATGGAACTGAGATAAGATAAAGATATTGATATTTAGAATTGAGGTTTCCACCGATCGAGGATATTGCCGAGGTCACTTCGGTGGGTATGAATGAGATATTGATATGTAAGACTGAGGTTTCTACTGATTGAGGATTCAAGGATTCATCAGATGTTGCTTTTGGCTTGCCAAGGTCTCTGTCGATGGATACATAGTCTTCATAAGACCCCCATAGGTTCCGGCCTGAGTTGATCAACGAACATATATTGTAGGACGTACATGTATCATGATTATCTGATATTGCACTGCATCATCTTGCACCTCACATATTGTGACAATGTTAATGGATTATTGAATTACTGGTCTATGTGTATAAATACTGGATAGATGCTCTTTGTTGACTATGACTCTTTGAATTTGTGGTACTAGTTGAATTTTATAATTGAATATGTATTTGTAAATGTATATGTTATGTGTGGTGGGTTTCCCTGCATAAAATTTGTAGTTTTCAGAATATGTGGTTGGGATGGAAGAAATACTTGCATCCTTCATTGTTTTACTTACGTTTAGATTACATTTGCTGGGTACTATGTTGTAGGGTACTCATCCTTGCTTCTATGCTTGTGTAGGTTCTGAGTCCGGACAGTGAGTAGGACTTTTTCTTGACCATTCGAGGCTTCCTAGGAGAATTAAAGAGGTAGTTGTTGTCATTCGATAAACTCTCTTATTTCTATTTTTATGTTTTTCTCTATTTAAGAAGCATAAAATTGAGACTTATATATTTTAGTTTTGAAATCTATTAAATTAGTGAATTGTACATGTGACACCAGTTCTAGGATGGTTTTAGACTATGATTTCTATTTCTTATGATTTCTCTCTCCTTTTTAGACTGTATTATTGTTCTAGCTTTCAAATTTCTTTATTATTGTCTATTTAGGCTGACTTGCCTCGGTGGGTTAAAGGCAAGTGCCATCAGACCCAATTTAGGGTCATGACAATTTCGTATCAAAGCCTAGGTTCATAGGTCTCACAAGTGTATAAACCCAGTCTAGTCGAGTGTTTGGGATCAATGCGAAAATGTTTATTACTTATCCTTGAGAAGCTATAAAAACTATTAGGAAAGTTCTTTTTTAGTTCTTTCAATTAAATCGCGCGTGGATTCTGATGTTAGTACTGAGTGTCGCGTGTTCTTTTGAAAGATGGTCAGGACCAGAGCATCAACTTCAGATGGATGAGCAGAGGCAGCTCCTGTGATTATTATTGAGACCCCAACTCGGGGTAGAGGTAGGGGCAGAGTTAGAGGCCAGGCTCGAGCCCTAGGAGTTTCACCAGCCCAAGATCATGACAAGGGTATTTCCCTCGAGCCTTAGCCTGAGGTTAGAGGAGATTAGATTCCTCTTGAGTATGCAGTTGTGCCAACCTTACAGGATACATTAATGAAGGTATTGGGAGTGCTTCAAAGTATAGCACAAGCTTATACTACGACAGCACATGCAGTGGATCGCAGACTAGAGTGAGATTTCAGGGTCTGGGGAAACATTAGGCTCCCGGTGTGCAAGGTCAGGTTGGATAGCTACCACTAGCTCCTATTTTTAAGGTAGATACAACACCTAGTGGTTGAGAGAGTACCTATAATTATACTGACCGAGGATGAGATGTGTCGCTATGAGAAGTTTAGAAAGATGGACCCATCACATTTTTAGGGTGGGAAGACTGAGGATACTTATAAGCTCTTGACTATATGCAGGGAGTTGTTGGAGAATGTTGGGTTGGCAAAGTCCCATGGTGTTTGTTATGATACTCTTCAGCTTCGTGGGCTGACGAGAGAGTGTTGGGGCACATAATCAGGATCTTTGCTAGTCGGATCTTTCCCAGTGACTCAAGAGGCTTTCTCTAGTGCATTCTATGAATGTTTTGTTCCTTGGAGTGTGATGGAGGTGAGCTGCTTGAGATCTGAGAGCTTACAGAAGGATGGGATATCAGTCACTGAGTATGAGATTCATGATAACTAGCCAGACATGCTACAACCATCATCCCTGATGAGACATAAATGGTTCATAAATTTTGTGAGGGGGTTGACTTATTCTATCAGACGGGCAACATTTTAGGTGACTAGAGAAGGAGTTTCTTAACTGGTAGATCGCCCGATAACCATCCGTTAATTACTAATCCATTACCGAACCTACCAGTATCTTATAGGTTGGCTCGTGATTAAATTTAAAAATTGATATCCAGCAAGTCAAATTGTTAAATGAAATTATCCGTCCGATTCGTCCAATAAGCAGCCCTAGACCAAAGGGGAAAAAGAGTTAGCATCTTGTACACTTTGAAATTATAAACTTTAATAGGCCACCAATCCAATGCATTTCAATAAATAGGGAGAGCATGATGTGTAATTCAGTGAAAAATAATAAGATTTGTTTTGAGTTTATTGATAAAGTCCAAAGAATAATCTTTCTGAGCAAAGTTGTTATTGCATAATATTTTACACAAACTTTTTTATTTAATGACTAAAAACTAACATGTTGAACCACGGGAAAAATACTACTAAAAATAGTATCTCTCTAGCTATGCCTACTAAACCTAGCTGCCAACAAACCCTAGTTTTGCCTAACCCTTGACCATGCCCACTCCTGCCATAGGTCTCCCCAATCTGATAGGGGAACTATTGCACTAGTTATGACTTATGCTGATACGTTGAGATAATTCAAAGTACAAAAAAAATCTATTCCTGTAAAACCAATTTTATATTTACACGGTGAACCACAAGTGATATAGAAACAAGACAAAGTTGATCAAATGATTATTAATGAGAACTTGGAATTTGCAATGATTGAAAAGTGTTCCTATGAGTGGCCAGATATTCATGAGTTGAGGAAACTGATACCAAAGCAGTATGAATTGAAAGGTGAGTGCAAGATCGGACTATTATGTAACAGACATATGCTGATAAAGGCATCGCTTCTGGAAGGTTATGTGCATCAACTGTCCAAACCTGCCTTTACATTCATCAAAATAATGGATCTTTTCTGATGAAAACCTTCAAGTGGGATCCGATGTTCAATGCAGAGGAGGAAACTACTACAACAGTGGCATGGATTTCATTTCCATCACTACCACCAAATATATTTGGTAAGAAGCTATATTTTCATTAGCAATGGCAGTTTGATATGGCCACTAAAAATCAAAGTAGACCCAGTTGTGCTAGGATTAAAGTAAAAGTAGACCTTCTGAGAGAGTTTCCTAAGAGGATCAAAATTAGTGTAAGGAAGTTGAATAACGAAGCTGTTGAGAGGTGAATCACCATAAAATATGATTATTTATCAATGTATTGTCAGAATTGTATGATACAAGGGCATGATGGATAATAATACTATGTTCTTTATCCGGAACTTCTTGAGAAAGAGGAGGATAAGAAAAATGGGCTTCCAAAGCAAAATAGGGAAGAAAATTCAAACGAGAAGGAAGGTATAGTTCAGGGTAGAGATGAGAAAGAGAAGAAGGAGGGAAACAATATGAAAACCTTTTAGGAACAACATAATAAAAAAAGTGGAGTGGAAGGAAGGCTCAACCAGGGAAAGTGTGACAATCGATTGGTATAATTGCGAACAACAAATTCATGTCCCTTCAGGAGGAAGGACGTGAAGGGGAAGAGAAAGGTGGTCATGTTGAAAGTACACCTGTAGCAACAACTAGTAGTAACAAAGGAAAAAAAGGTCATGGAAAGCAATAAATGATGATAATAATGAGGACCTCTTTTCTAATGAACTGGACTGTGATAAAAGTCTAAAAATTAACAATATGGAAGCAAGTAAAGAGAGGATCAACGGGAAACAACATCATAACATAAAAAAATCAAATGACAACGAAAGGAATTAATAAAAATTATATTGATGATAAGGAAAGTAACAATGAAGTTGAGGGATAACTTGAGAAAAGGTATACAGATTTAATTGTGGAGGAAGAGGAAGGTATCTTGAAGAGGCAGCATAGAGAAAAGAATGAGGATATTGATTTCAATATCCAACAAAGCAGCAAAGCAGGTGATTCATCTTCATGACATACAAATAGCTTGAAGAATAATGCAAAGAATGGAAGACCTATGATCCCTCTTCAACTTAAGACAAGGAGAAGTAGAGAGAAATTATCAAATAGTGTACAATGACAGAAAGAAGTTATTTTGAAATATCAAATCTATTAACACTCAAAATTCTTTTGATAAGTTAATGGATCTAAATAGAGGATATCATTATTATTTTATAGCATTCATGGAATCATTGCAAGATCCATCCCAAATAGATCAATACAAAGTTCAGTTGGAATTTAGTTATGCAAGAGTCAATTGCTCTGGCAAAATTAGGTGCTTCTGGAGAGAGGAGTGGGAAGTAATAAGGGTGACAGATTCCATACAAGTAGTTAAAATATAGTTTTGATTTAATAATAGTAGCTTTTGCATTATGGCAGTATATGAAAGATGTAGTGCTTTGGAAAGACTTGAATTGTGAGAGGAGTTACAAAGAATATACGAAGAATGTGAGTGTCCGTGGATTTTTGGGGGAGACTTCAATCTAATTTTAAATGAGGAAGAGATATTAGGGGGTCTTTCCTTTGAACAAAATTGAAACACACCAAAAATGCCTGAAAATATGCCTCGAAAATGCTCATAATCGTAATTTTCACATATTTCAAAATTCACGCGTGATATGGAAAATCTAACTTCATATTCATGATCAGGGGGAAAAATTGAGTGGAAAATTAGTATAACTCTGATTTTAGAGGACCAGTATCGAAAAATAATTTTTACAAAAATTTGAATTCCAGTAGCCATCTGCGTCCTGGCCGCGATGCGCCAGGGGCATGAATCAATGTTGGAATTCCCTTCACGATAGGTCCATGTTTGCTAATGACATGGACCAGTACAAATTTTTCCTTCATTTTTCATTTCGGCCCAAGGGCCTTGGGGTCATAGCCTCATGCCCACTTATACGTAAAAATACCTATACTTAGTCATTTTTTAATTTTATATCACTCAAGACCCTCTCAAAACCCCTCTCTAACACTTAACCAAATATTTCTCCAAATTCAAGTGTCTCAAGTTTAATTTTGGATCTCTAGAACTCCATTCAAGCTTCAATTCTCCTTCAAGACAACATCAAGAAAATCCAAGTTTGAGGATGTGGGTTTCATCGATTGGGTCTTTTCATCCGTGGAGCCCAATCTCCCCTTTTATCAAAAACGTATGTTTTCAAGTTGTATCTTCTATGGGTATTTTTTATTATGGATTTTGATTACAAATTATGTTGGGGTTTTATGAAATGTTGATTGAATATGCATCTTTATCTATTTCAAGCTTATGCTATGAAGTGGTTTTGCCTATTGAGACTATGCATGTTTTAAGCTATGAAACTACGATCTATTATGAGATTTGATGATGGATTTCAAAGTATCTTGCATGAGGGTTTTACTATGTGTTGGTGGGTTGATTTACATTGAGTTTTCCCATATTATTTCACTCTTGAATTGCATGATTTCAAACTAGCATTACACACCCACCAAATGTTTGATAAAATATCTTGATAAGGATTTTCAAGTGGTTGATGATCTATTACAAGGTTTATAAGTTAAGAGACTTTATGATGATTAAGGGATTGCATGTATGTATTGAATTCATGAAAAGTATCTATAATGTTGCGAGTTGACCACACCTTGTTGGGGGGTGACATGCCCGTACTACCATGTTGAGGGGATACCTTGACCACCTTTTCGGAGGGGGGGGTTGACATGCATGTATTACCATGTTGAAGGATAGATACCTAGACTACCTTATCGGGGGGTGACATGCCCATTCTACCTTTTTGAGGAGTAGATACCTTGACCACCTTGTCGGGGGGTAAGATGCTCGTACTACCATGTTGAGGGATAGATGCCTCGACCATCTCACCGAGAGGGTGACATGCCACGGATTCCAAGTAATAGTTTGCTTGGTCTATGATATGGTCTTTTCCCACACATGTATTACGTTCTCTACAAGTTATATTATGTACAAGCATGTTTTATTTCAAGCATTGATCATGCATGTCATATTGATATTATACTTATCCATTGGTTATACTACATATTTTTATTGCATCCTACACACTTTGTATATTCAAACGTACTAATGCATACTCTATGCCTACATGATGTTACCATATACGAACCGGAGCACCTCTTGATCATCCTCCACGTGACTAGTCTTGGCATTTTGGAAGATAAGCTTAGGTGAGTCCTCAAGTTCGGTGACACTAGCTATTTTATTCTTGTCACTTGTTTTCTCTTTCTGTTGAACTCTTGATACTATAAGGTCGAGCTCGGAAAATGTCTTGGCCCCCACTCCAATCTATGTTTAGAGGTGTTGTTGGAACAAATGATGTACTTATGCTTTGAGTTTTGACTCTTCTATATTTTATGCTATCAAAGACTTCCCTTAGTCCCGTTTTTACTTATTTATGTCTCTATTTGTTGTTATTATGCTTTCGCGTTCAAGGATGTGTGAATGATATGCTAAGAGGCTTGTTTGGGGTCCCTTCGGGTTCCCATTCGCCGTGCCACGTCTAGGCCCTAGGTTTGGGTCGTGACAAACTTGGTATCAGAGCACTAAGTTGTTAATGCTCTTCAGAATCCAACACACCGCGTCGATTAGAGTCTTATTCATGCACTTCTAAAAACTGCCAAAAACGACGCAAAAAAGTGACGGACTACGTCGCTTTTTTGGTGAAAAAGTGACAAAAAAGCGACGCAGTCAGTTCCGTCACTTTTTTGCTGTCGCTTTTTTAAAAGCGACGAAAAAGGAACAAATAGTGTCGCCAAAAAGCGATGGACGGTGTCGCAAATGAAAAAATAAAAAAGCGACGGACATCTGTCGCTTTATTTATTTTTTTGATTATTTATTTTTTGGCGACGGATTGCGTCTCAAATATTTAAAAAATAAATTTTTTAAAAAATAAAAAAAGTGACAGACTTAATGACTCTGTCCGTCACTTTTCTGGAAATTCTTTTTTAAAAAATTACCAAAAAGCGACGGACAAATGCATCCTGTCTGTCGCTTTTCTGCAATTTTTTGATAGCAAAACCCTGTAGTTTCTGCTGCCCACCTGCATTCAAATTCAAATATAATATATATCAAAATAGCCAAATATAACACAATCAACAACAACTAAAATATTCAAAATACGTACTAATAAATACAATTAAATATAAAGAACATAGAAATTCATAATTTACAAAGTTTTAAATTGTTTCAAATTTTATATTGCATTCAACTTCAAAGTTCACAACTTAATATATTTAGGTTAATTTCAAATTAATTCTAAGTTCAAGTTAAACACTTGTAAAGTTCAACTTAGGTACAAATCCTATAGTTCAAACTTTAAATTATATCTAATCAAAATTCACAACTTGAAGTTCAAGCTAAGTTCTAAAATCTCAAAGTTCAAGTTCAAAATTAAATCTAAGTTCAACTTTTTAAAAAAATCCTAAACTTCTATTTTTATATTATAATGAACTTTAAAGTTCACAACTTAAAATTCAAGTTTCAATTTTAATTTAAGTTCAAGTTAAACACTACTAAAGCTATAATCTTAATAAATCCTAAATTAAAGTTCAAGTTCGACATAATATAGAAGTTCAAAGTTCACAAATAAAGTTCAACTTGTAAAATAGTAAAAATTCAAATTCTAATGAAAATTAATTCTATGTTCTACTTAAATAAAAAATCCTAAAGTTCAAACTTAAGAAATCCTAAGTTTATAGTACATTCAATGTCAAAGTTCACATCTCATTAAATATTCAAGTTTTCCAAATTAAATATAACTTTAAGTTAAACATTACTAAAGTACAACTACTATAGTTCAAGTTTTAAATATATCTAATCAAAATTCAAACTAAGTTCCAAAATCTTAAAGTTCAAGTTTAAAATTAAATATAAGTTAAATTAAAAAAAATTCTAAAGTTCAACTTTTATATTGTATTCAACTTTAAAGTTGACAACTTAAAATTCAAGTTCTAATTTTAATTTATGTTCAAGTTAGACACTACTAACGCCATAATTTTAACAATCATAAATTAAAGTTCAAGTTCTACACATATACAAGTTCAAAGTTCACAAATGAAGTTCAACTTCTAAAATAATATAAATTCAAGTTCTAATGAAATTAAATCTAAGTACTACTTCAACAACAACAACAACATACCCCAGTGCCTCAAAAGGCTCCCGCTCATTGCAGGGTGAGGGGGGGTCGGATGTACGC
>JAABOM020058602.1:0-13721 GCA_011800125.2 Solanum clarkiae | reverse complement strand
CTTTAAACTGTCTGCGCTTCTTTCAATTGTGAAGTAGCAGTTAGTCAATGCAACTTTCGACGCTCATCATGGGTCATACGTAAGCAGTCTCGCTATGTTTTTAAATATAGGGGTCAGGCTGCGTACATCCGACCCCTCTTACCCCGCAATGGGCGGGAGCCTTTGAGGCATCGGGGTAACATTGTTGTTGTGTTGTTGTTGTTGTGTCTTTCCAATTACTTGACTGCCACATGGCAGTAGTAATACACAATTTTGAAGTCCAAATTCAACATATGTATGTTATATCATTTTATTAAAATTAATACGTTAAGCTATCTACTTAATTTTCCTTCTATAATCTTTCATTTTTAATTCATTTTTGCTCCAAATTTCTTCATCTTCGTCTCAATTTAATCCTACAAATAAAATACTCAATTTAGCACAATTCATAAAATTTATGCTAAAAAGAATAAATAAAAGATCAAATATTAGGTAAATAATGATTAAATATATTAGGTGCAAGAAAAATAAGTGATGCCTTAGTTGCTAGCTAAAAAGAAAAAAAATGAAGTGTAAAAGCAAGGCAAAAGATGAAAAATGAAAAGAAAGCACCTAGAAGAGCGTAAAATAGGAGAAAAGGGAGAATGGAGTGAAAGTAACAGTGTTGGTGGGACAAAAGTGTAGAAACGCAGTGTCAAGGAAGGTCTTTAGTCACTATGTTTCCAAAATACCATACCAAAGCCCCCTGAGCCTATATTACAAGTCCATAAAGTCCTAAAATGATCCTAGTCCAAGTAGTCGAAGGTCTGAGTCATGAGTATAGGGGCAAGCCTGTGCTATTAGGCATGATGCATGAATATCTTTTATGCAGGTGAGTGATTTTGCATAGCCCCAAGATTGTACATGAAATCATCATTGAGAGTGAGATATGAAACTTCTTCTATGAGGGCACTTGCATTGCATTGTTAGCATTAGACACATTTAGTAATTTTGGATTGTTGATAGTACCTCATTAGTTATGTTGTCACATGCATTATCCTGTATTGGTTTGTTAGATGGATATCTAATTCTATTTTGAAAAGTGGTGCGGGTGTAAGTGCTTAAGTTTGAAATAATATATGCCATTAGGTTGAGGTCGTTGTGTTGTTATACTACTTATATAGATTGAGTCTGCTACTTGAGGACAAGAAATAATTTTAAGTTGAGGGCGTTGATGTGCTGTCAAAATACAATACATTTGATGCTTAAAACTTGCAATTTTGTGTGTTCTCAATGTGATGTTAGTGGGTTTTATGTGTTTTTGTGTTTTATTTACAAGATTCCAGGGTTGGTCTTGATTTTGGGAAGAAAAAGCAGAAGTTTCTGATTTTAGTGATATACGAGATTCTTTACGGGCCATAGTTCATTCTATGGGCCATAAAGTGGATTTCATGGGTAATTCTAGTGAGGGGCTGATTTTCTAATGTTTGTCTACGAACATGCAAACGGGTCGTGGATTACTTTACGATCGTAGTTTATGTTTCGTGCCCTGAGGATCAGAGAATAAGGACTTTCTGAATATTCATCAGACGAAACCCCCTACGAGCCGTAGAATACTTTACAGGTCGTAGATGGATATCATAGATCACAAGTCCAGTTTTTTCAGTAATAATGTACGAGACCCCGATTATGAACCATGGAATGCAATACGACCCATAAAGCTAATTGCAAGGCATGCCAGCCAGCTATCCTATTTTGTTTATTATAAATATTATAAATAGATTTTTAGTTATTTTTCATAAAGTTTCTAGAGAGTTGAATAGTTTAAGAGGAAAAATAGTGAGTTTGAGTAGAAAATTTTGGAGAGTTTTGAGAAACACTTGTACTTTGATTTGATCTTATAATCTTGTGATTCTCTTTGAAATTTGGATTTGCTTGTTCTTAATTCAATTGTGTAAGTGCTCTATTATGTTATTTCAATTCATAAGTCTTGCATCTACACAAATCATGAGTAGCTAAGTCCACAACTAGGGTTGTGAGAATCATGAAGAACTAACAAGGTAAAACTGGATATATAATAATTCTTGGAAAGTGTGCAGGCATGTATTAATTAACTCTTTTCGTTTTGCATATTTTCTAATAGTGGCCAACATTAGAACCCGCCTAATGTTACTGACTGGACCAAGGTAGTAATGAATAGGAAAAGAGATTAATTAATAGGATTCGATTGATATGTTCTAATCTAATCAACCGAACTAGGCCAAGGGAAGGTTATACTGGGACTAATAGGTAAGGATTAGTAATGCACACTGCAGAATTGGGCCAAATCACATAGTTAAATTCGTCTCTCTCCTGGGCCAAAGGGTTTGGTGAACTTAACTCACCGTCCTACATGCTACACACTAGAAAAGTTAAGCTATCCGGTGATACTAAGTTAGGGAATCATGGAGAACACAAAACCTTAGTCTCTTTCCATATTGGTTTAACTCTTGTGTTAGTTAAGTTTACTTTTCTGTTAGCTAGGTTTACTTTTCTACTTGCGATTGCAAACCCCCATTTTTGGGGATATAAGTAGGTTAATCACTCAAATTATGTTACTTGAATTCTCCTAAGCCTACGTATTCCCTTGGGTTCGACCCTAACCTTAGTTAGGTTCTGTTTCTTGACAACAACCGCTTTATCCTCATAAAGGAGGTGTAACTTGAGCGACGTCGTATATATAGCCTCAAATGGAACCATTTGAATGCTGGAATGATAACTGTTATTATATACAAACTTCGCTAAGGCCAGTTGCTGGTCCCATCTAGCCCCAAAATCGATAACACAAACTCAAAGCATATTTTCTAATACCTAAATGGTCCTTCGGATTGACCATTAGTCTAGGGTGGAATGCTATACACAAATCCACACGAGTACCCAAACCATGATGTTAAGCCCTCCAAAAGTGCAAAGTAAACAATGAACCTCTATCTGATACAATGGATACCACGACCCCATTGAAGTCTCACAATCTGACTAATATAAAGTTAGGACAATCTTTTAGTTATATACTTCACCTTGACTGGAATGAAGTGGGCGAACTTGATCAGACGGTCCACCACTACCCAAATAGAGTCAAAACCCTTGACAGTTAGGAGGTAAGACCATAATGAAGTCCATGGCAATACATCCACTCAGGAATGGGCATCCGCTGAAGCTCCACACCTGGTCTCAAGTGCTCGCACTTGACCTGCTGAAATGTCAAGCACCTGGATACTAACTTTGAAACATCTCTCTTCATACCAGGCCACCAATAATGCTGACTCAGATCATGGTACATCTTCGTTGCCTCCAGATAAATGGAATATCTATCACAATGGGCCTCCTTAAGTATCGGTATTATCAAATCACCCATATTAGGCACAGAGATATGACTCCCAATCCTCAAAACACCATCAGAATCCAGCAATGCCTCTCTAGCTTCATCCCTAATCATGTTGTCTGGGATAATACATAACTTTGATCCTCAAACTGCCTCTCATGAATCTGATCCATCAAAGATAGCGGGGCTCAATAGTAGCAAGCGCTCCACCCCTACTCTGAAATCTGCAATTTCACCGACCCATTGGCTAAGCTCTGAACATCTCTTGCCAATAGTCGCTCCTCAACCCAAATAGCTCCCCATGCTAGATGCTTTCTTACTCAATGTATTCGCCACAACATTGGCCTTTCCAGGGTAATAAAGGATAGTCAAGTCATAATCTTCTAGAAGATCAAATCCATCTATATCCCACTGATTGAAGATATACTGTAGGTTGCAATGGAGCTTTCACAATGGACTTCATATAATAGTGGCGCCATAATTTCAACACAAACACAATCGTAGACAACTCCAAATCATAAGTGGGGTAGTTTTTATCATGGGCCTTTAACCATCTAGAGGCATAAGCAATAACCTTTCTTTTTTAAATTAATGCATCACCTCACCCCACTCTCGAGGCATCACAATAAACAGTGAAATCAACACCCTCCTCCGGTAATGTCATAATAGTGTTGTACCAACAATAACTTGAGCTTTTGGAAGCTCTCTTCATACTCATCGAACCAATGTAATACCACATTCTTTTTAGTAAGTCTAGTTAGTGGAGCTACAATAGTGGAGAAACCCTGAACAAAGCGGTGATTATAACTAGCCAAGTCCACAAAACTGCTAATCTCTGTAGCTGAGGTAGGCCTAGGCCAATCCCGAACAGCCTCAATTTTTGCTGGATCAACTCGAATAGCTTCTTGGACACCATGTGCCCCAAGAATGCTATCAAACTCAACCACAACTCTCACTTGGAGAACATTGCATACAACTTCTCCTCCCTGAGCCTCTGGAGTACAATCTTCAAATGTCTCAGATAGTCCTCCTCAGTCTTGGAATAGACAAAGATATCATCAATGAAAACAATCATGAACGAGTCTAGATACGACTGGAACACTCCACTCATCAGCTCTATAAATTCTAGAGAAGCATTAGTCAAACCAAAGGACATAACAAGGAACTTATAGTGGCCATACTTGGTATGGAAGGTTGTCTTGGGTATGTATGATGGTCGAATCTGAAGCTAATGATAGTCATACCTCAGCTCAATCATAGAAAATAAGACTGCTCCCTAAAGCTGATCAAATAAGTCATCTATGCAAGGAAGCGAGTACTTGTTCTTGACAGTCTTTTTGTTCAACTATCTATAATCAATACATATCCTCATGTATCCATCCTTTTTCTTTACAAACAAGACTAGGGCACCCCATGGTGAAACACTAGGGCAAATAAAGCGCTTGCTCAACAGATCCTGGAGCTGCTCCTTTAATACCTTCACTTCAGCTGGAGCCATCCAATAAGGAGTGCCAGAAATGGGTTTAGTGCTCGACTTGAGGTCAATAGTAAAATCAATGTCCCGATCAGGAGGGACTCTGGGTAGATGAATAGGAAAAACCTCTAGAAACTCATAAACCACCAGAATAGACTTCATAGAAGGTGACTAGACCACATTATCATGAATAAAATCCAAATAAGCCAAACACCCTCGATCAATCAACTTTTGGGCCCAGATATAAGATATCACTTTACTAGGATTGGAACCCTTCGAACTCGTCCACTCAATCCTCGATCTACCTGATATTGCTAAGGTAACAATCTTGGCATAATAATCAAGAATAACATGATAGGAAGGTAGCCAATCAATTCCCCAAAAACATCAAAATCTACCATATCCAATATAATCTGATCTACCCAAGTCTCACAGCCCGCCAAAGTAATAAGACATGATTTGTACACCCGATCCACTACTAAGGGCTCTCATACTGAGGTCAAAACATGAAACATGTACAAACATAGAATCACAAGGCAACTCAAACCCCATGGAGAAATAAGCACATACATATGAATTAGTAGATCTAGGATCAAATAACACCGATGCAGGGCGATGACAAACCAGAATAATACCTGTGATTACAACATCAGAGGCCTCTGCCTCCAGTCCACTTGGAAAGGGATATCAATGGCCATATAGACCTTCACTCATAAAAGCTAATCCTCTACCACCTGAAGGATTCGAAATATCACCTTTTCCTCTCATACAAGACCTACTATACGGCCCGTGGAAACTTTCACGGCCTGTAAAGGGTATCATAGAACATCAAATTCTTTAATCTCTGCACACTTAGCCTAAAAATCATGTCAACCCTGTAATCCTGCAAAACAAACATAAAGCACATCAAATCCAGTAACATCGCTATGAGAACACACAAAATTCCAAATTTTAACCATCAAAAGTGTTATACTTTGACAACACATCGTCCCCTACCATCGGTGTATCCATCTCTATCGGCCTGACCTCTAGCTTATGGGGCTGAACCTCTAGCTTGTGATACCATATATCGAACAGATGTTGTGGAGTATGAATGGTGGAGTCCAAAATGAGTCTATCTAGGGCATTAGTGAATCATGTGATCGGTAGATCTACACCCAAAGCAAGATCTAGGGGTGGACCACTGTTGTGAAGGAGTAGGAGAGATACTATAGCCTCCTCGGATCATAGGCCTCTGCTGAGGATGAGATGAACTTTTCCATAAACTGTAGGGATGATGAGGGCCTTGTCTCCCCCTTTGAAGTTGGCAAGGTTGCATGAACCCCGCGATGTTGAAAAGGACTACCTCTTCTGACCATACCTCTGCAAATGAGGCACTTGAGTATTGTCCCGAAGTACGAACATATTTTGGGGTCCCCAAGCTCATCTCTCTACATCAATTCTGCCTCCTTAATGGCGCTAACAATTGATTGAAACAAGGCTCTATCTCTAGCTACCAAAATATCGTTTGTCTGATAAGATAAATCAATCCTCTCACAAACCTGTGAACCTTCTTCTCCCCTGTCAAAAGGATGGTTGTGGTATGATGGGTCAGCTGGCAAAACCTTTTCTCATACTTTGAAATAGTTAAGGTGCCCTGTCTCAACCTATCAAACCAGCAGAAAATGTCTCCCAAGTCAGTTGAGGAGATCCATTTGGAAGGGATCCTGTAAAAGTCCTCCACCACTTTGTGGCTGGCCCACAAAGCTGGAGGATGGAATATCTCACTCTATTGTCTCTGCTAGTCCCACAATATCCAATAACTCTCTACAAGTAGTCGAGAACTCATAAGCATCCTCAATTTTCTCACCCTTAAACTGAGGTGGGTCTATCTTTCATAATCTCCCTCATATCTCCGCTGCTCATCATTAGTAAAGGCAGCAACTGGTGGTATCTCATCAATTAGAGCTACTAACGGCCACTCATCCTGAGCTTAAGCCTCGGGGTCTTGCTGCTAATCCTATGGCTGCACCCTTACCCGAGTCTGTGAAGTAGTATAAGGAGTGTCAACTTTCTACCTGCCTGCCCCAAAGTCTCCAACACACCCAAGACTCTCAAAAGTGTATTCGGGAGTAAAGATGCCGCAGGAAATGCAAGTTGAACCTGTACCTATCTAGGCTCCATAGTTTGCTTAGGGGAGATACCCCTCTCATAGTCCCTCGCAGTGCATCTCCTTGGCCCCGACCTCTAGCTCGCCTTCGGGCATATCCCCTAGCCCTAGCTGGGAATCAATAGCAATATCAGTGGCGACCTCCCCTCGACCTATAGCAACAGTAGCTCTGGTCCTCGCCATCTATCAAGAAGGACACAGGAACAATTAACACTAATACCTGACCCACACACGAATTGATTAGATTGAAAATGAAACAGAGTTTCCTAATAGACTTCATAGTCTCTCAAGGATAAGTAACGGACGTCTCTGCACCATTCCTCAAGACTCTACGAGACTGAGTTTGTACACATGTGAGACCTATGACCTAGGGCTCTGATACCAAACTATCAAGACCCGAACTTTAGGTGTGATTGAACTCACCTAACTCACCAAGACAAGTCAGTGAAAAACCTAAATCACTTAAGAGTAAGGATAAAAATGAAAGATAACAGTCTGATAATATAGACAAGCAAAAGGAAACACACCCAAACCATCATAAAACTTGTGTCATATGTACAAGACTCTAAGTATAATGCTCAAATAAAATACAAGTTATATTGTCTAGTCCTTGAGTAGAACAAAACATAAAATGGGAACCTCAAAGGCCTGTTGAAGATAGAAACAGCTACCTTACAATTGATCCAGAAGCTCAATCTAACAAACAAAAGTCAACAGGATGACCAGACTCACAACCTATAAAAATATAGCAAGGATAGAGCACCAAACAACAGGGTACTCAGCAAAATGGAACTAACCTAAGGTAAAGCAATGAAGAATATGTGTAGCTCCTTAAATCCTAACCGCAAACCACCATGAGATGTATACCATGTAGTGCAATGTCAGATAATTGTGATGCATGTCTACCCTATGATGCACATATGTTGACCATATATATGCCTCAAATCATAACTCATAAGGGTCTCACATAGACCATGTATTTGTGAACACCATCGACAAAGACCTCAGCTAATGCTCATCCATCTAGAAAAGACTTCGCACCTGTCCATAAATGACCTCGGACTCGTGCTGAAATGACTTTGGACCTTCGGCATATTACCTCGGCTCGATCGGTAGAGACCTCAACCACCAATCCATATGTTTCCTTACATACATCCCGGTCATAGCCATCACGAGTATCAATGCACAAATAATAATGTGTGTAATGTATATGATCACAATTATATCATAATCTCATCAATCAAAATGATATCATTATCTTAATGTCATTAATATCTCAATATCATCAGTACCTCAATATCATCAGTGTTTCAATATCAACAGTGTCTCATTATCATCAATATCTCAATATATCATATCACAATACAAGCACCATCTCGCTATCAACACTGAATGAATCACAAGATCACATAGATTACAAATTCACAATTTAAGTACAACTCAAGATATAGCAATATGAACAAGTATTCAATATGAAAAGTTGCGACCAAGCCTAGAATGGAACAATTCTACCTCCAAATATTCAATTCTACACACAGAGGAGCATAAAAGGTTCATTCATATTTAACAAAAGATTAGAAGTCCACTTGTCTAAAATAAAGTCTCGAAAGCGAGAAGGACTCGCCGTTTGCCCCTCCTACGATACTCCTATTCGGTACAATCTATACAAATATAGAACCACAATCACATAATGAATCTAATGACTAGTAACGTCCAAAATATACTTCTCAAAAGAAATATAAATGGTTATTTGTAATATATTTACCCAACTTGTGAGTTGGGGTCGATCCCACAGGGAATATGAAAAAATATTGTCAATAGAAAAAATTTTAACTTGATATTCGCTATCAAAATTGTGGGGGTGGAGGGGGTTAATTTCAGAAAATAGAAAACAATAATAAAAATAATAATAGATTGCAATCGAATATTTATTTGTATCAAGATAAATAGAAGTAACTAGGAATGTGTTCCCATGATTTTATAACTTAGCAAGAATAATGTGTTAGTGATTTATTTCAATGTTTAGCATGCAGAATGGTATGTTAAGTTCACCAAACCCTTTGGTCAAAGGCGAGAGGCGAATTTCACTATGTGACTTGACCCATCTCCATAGTGTGCATTACTAACCCTTACGTATTAGTCCCAGTACAACCTCCTCTTGGCCCAATTTGGTTGATTAGATGAAAACACATCAATCAAATCCTGTTAATTAATATCTTTTCCTATTCATTACTACCTTGGTCCAGTCAGTAATACTAGACGAGTTCTAATGTTGGTCATCATTAGAAAACATGCAAAAAGAAGAGAGTTAGTTAATACATGCATAAAATTTACTCAAGAATCACTTTTTACATTCATTTACTTTGTTAATCTATCATGGTTCTCACAATCCTAATTATAAAATTTAGCTACTCATTATTATTGGAAAAATATAATTAAAATTTATAAAAATAAACTTACTCATGTTAATAATAAAAATTTAAGAACAGTAGATAAATAATCTTTTAATAGTCAAGAATACAAATAAATAATAAAAGGAGATGAAAAGAATAAATCAAAATTCTCCACTTTCCGTGATGGCTCTTCCAAATTTCAAGTTGTAAAATTCAAAAACCTAGATTGAATTAGTTAGGGAAGAATTATTTTTATGGACTATTTATAGAAGTGGAAAAATAATCAAGTCCAAAATAAATTGGAAACCCAAAACCCAATTAAATTGGGTCACTATATGCCGCCGCCTTCAATTGTTTGTGTCGTGTCTTCCCAATTACTTGACTGCCAGGTGGCAGGAGTAATACGCAATTTTGAATTACAAATTCAACATGTGTAGGTTATATTCTTTTGTTAAATTTAATCCATTAAGTTACCTGCTTGATTTTTCTTCTGTAATCTTTTATTTTAATTCATTTTAGCTCCAAATTTGTTTATCTTCATCTCAATTTAATCCTATAAATAAAATACACAATTTAGCACCATTCATAAAATTTATACTCAAAAAGGATAAATAAAAAATCAAATAAGGAGTAAATAATGATTAAATATATTTATTTTTTGCCTCACATCAATAACACTAAAATCATTGAAATCCAAGAGAAATAGTAAAACGGTCAAAAATCTCCTGCCGAAAAACGTAGCCGAAAATTAAAAATTTATGAATGAAAATGTTCTACACATAATAAGGAATTCAACGGTGAAAACGATTTTAAAAATGGAGCTAAGATGAGTTAGAAAACAACGATTTAGGTTCAAAAAGTCCATTCCGAAAAATCCCCAAATTCTACCATTAAAATCCCAAAATTAGAAGTTAAAAATACAAATTAATCTACGAAAGTAGTTGAAATAGGTTAGAAATTAGTTACCTAATCACTTTGCCTCAAAAATCCACGAAATCTCTCATGAAAACGAAGCTTGATATGTCAAAAATAGTGAAAAAATGAGTTAAGTTCATGTTTTAAAAAAAGACACTGTTTAGGCATCAAAAGTGCTCTGTGAATGCGGAGAGGAGGGAGGGATAACCCTCCGCGAATGTGGAGGTCTGGCTATTGGTCCTCCGTGACTGCGCGCTAAGAGACACGAACACCGAGCACTGGTGCGAGATGCACCAAAACAACAATGCACCAGCAACTTAACCTAACCCAAAAACAAAAACTTGACCCTCGAGAATTTTGTTCGGAACCCTGTGAACACAAACCAAACATAGAACCGTACCAAAAGCGATGACCCGGACTCAATGGAACCATCATAATTCAAATCTGAAACATCTGTGGCCCTGAACCCGAGAAGGATCATTTAAACTAGTTTCGGACCTAAAAACTCAAAATATTCATACAAACTCTAAAAATTAAAATGAGGGCATTTCTAGTTTTAGTTTGACCATCCAGAACTACTGGAGCTGATGGAATTTTGATACGAGCTTCTGAACCCCAAATGTTGATCAAAGTCAAACCTATGATTCAAAATGAACTGAAAAATGAACTTTGGGCCTAAATTCTTTTTTTTAACTTCAAATTCGATTCTGCAAGTTCTCCTAGACCAGATTTGGCATTATGGAATTGGTGGAATCAACGAAATCGAATTCTGACACTCGAAACTCAAAATGACCACAAAACTCGAAATTTCCAACTTAAAGCTTTTTAAAACTCTTTCTTTTGCAAAACTCTAACCTTTTTATGATATTTTCAAAATCCAACTTTTAGACTCATCAATAAATGACCCATGGCAACTTTTATGAAGGGAAAAATGATAATTTGATCGAAAATACTAGAAATGACCTTCAAGATCATTATAGAAATCAACCTAGAACTTAGAAGTCAATTGTACAGAGCTACAATAGATGTAAGGACATATCATATACATATATCAATAGCCATATAATACACAAAATCAGAGAGACTCTACAAATACATAATATTATTGTACAAGGCCAATGTCTGGATATAAAAGATGGCTGTCAATAGGAAGGAGACTACGAAGAACCCAAAGCTGCCAATGCTCACCAAAAGTCTCCTGAGTGCTCTTGAAGTTTCTTAACTCATCTATCATGGTATGTACCTAGACCTGTATCATTGGAACATGCAAAATTAGGGGTGAGTACCATAAAAGGCACCTAATAGGCATCATCAGCCAATAGAGTGAAACACTGAAATAAATAAAGTCCAAATATATAAAGAACTGCAGTAGTGTAGCAAAACGAACTCGGATCAGGGCATAGGTATTGACATCCAATTTTTATCCTCAAAAGTATAAATTAATCATTAAGCATTTAATCATTAAGTTTTTAATCTTTCCTCTCACACGCGCACACTCTCCCTTCTTCTTCTTCAATACCAGACGCAACTCAACACAATTTCTAGAAATCACTCCGGCGACACACGTGTATGAATTAGTCAAAGATCACCCAAGTTTTTCTCAATGACTTTTCAGCCCCTTCTTGGATTCGAAGAGGATTTTGAATTTCAAAAATTTAAAAGATCTCAGCTCTACTCTAATCCCTGCATATAAATTTCCCCTCTTTCTCCATTGTTATGGAGCCGTTTTTCATACAAAGAACACACTAGAATTTTCAGTTAAGTAGCCATCATTACCCTCAAGAAATGACACATTGAGCCATTCTTGATTTCCATTATTGTGATTTCTTTTTTAAAACTAACTTTTCTAGAAGAGAAAAATCCCATCAGTTTTTTGAAGATTTTGAAAACTGGAGATTTTCGATTTCGAGTTGGTATAAACAAACTTTAGCTTCACAGTTGTGGAAACTCTTCTTCGAATAAGCTCATTGTTCCCAGTACACTGCTCCTAGAAAGGTAATACTCTTAATTTTGTCTACATTTTTCCAGTTTAAACATGAGTGCGTAGTCATGAATGGAGTTATCTTGTTGTTGTTGACATTTAGTTGTGCTCGTTTCTGCCTGGGATTGCTGTATTGAGAGGGTTTTATATCATGTTCATTATTGTTAATCGATTTCTGGATTGGATTCTGATTTAATGTTGGTTAGTTTCAAAGTTTCGACTAATGATGTTTTAAGACAGCTCGTTTTTGCCATTCTTCCTTTTAGGAGTTAAGTTTCCAAAGTAGCATGTGAATTCATGATTTCCTGGTTAAAGTTTATCTCCCCATCACACTGTATCCCTGCTTTATTTTTTATTTTCAAGCATACCATTGTCTTGAAGTCGCTGTTCGTCGTTTTGTTTTAATCTTTTCCTAGTCATATTTGCTTTCATAAACTGTTTAATTGATCTTTGAATCTAGTTGTAGTTGTCATGTGGCTTCCTGATTGATACCAGGACACCACTGATTTATGTTTTAAATCACAAGTTTAAGATCGTTACATGTTTCTCTTTTTTCCGCCCTTTGTGCCTCTGTTTTAAATTTGTTTAGTGGATTTTGGGCCACGATTTTGAGTCGTCAATGACTTTGATTTGCTGTTCCTTTGAGGTTCTCACTAATTCTTTTAATTCCTGCTAGATTCCCACCTGATTATGAACCTTTTTATCATGTCTAAGTCTCAAATGCTTGTACTTGCTTGCTTTCGTATCATATTAGCATGAATTCTTCTCAACTATATATGCTATATTTGGGGTTGTTAGTTACAGTGATCTATGTCAAATTAGTTCAGGTTTATGTTCTCTTCATTGTCATATTTTTGTTTTAAAAGGGGGAGCCTGTCAGCCCGCTTATAACGTATAAAGTTTCGTCTTAAAAGTCTTCTCGATTTTTTTTTAACCCAGAACATGTTGTGGTTTCATTAAGCTCTCTTGGTCTGATATAGTCACTCAATCACTCTTTAGTTTATCTCTATTGTGAATTTTAGGTATCTAATAGTTAAGTTTTATGTGGTATGTATATTTGGGTATTATCATTTTTTTGCACTGAAAAATGATAATGTTTCGGACTTCGGTTTACCGTAATGTATACGACTTTTTTTCAAATTTTCCCTTTACTAATCATATGTTAAATTTGAATTTGAGACTCTGGTTTGTTTGGATGCTAGGGCCTTCTCTGTTTCAAGTCATTTTGCTAAGAAACAAAGTTTAATGGAAAGGATTTTTGCTTTCTAACACATGTCCAAAATATGTCCAGATTTAGTCATTTATGAGTTTCTTTTTGTTAGACCCCGTAAGTATCTAAATGGGGGTCAATTGCTCATTCAGGAAAATCGTTCTGATTGAGGTGTATTTTAAATTTTACTAACTTATGGTGCATGAGTATGGAATCAAGTGAATTTTTGCGGGTAAAAAATTTAGTTGAAGTCGGAAGTCCTTAATTGGATTAAAATAGA
>JAABOM020058601.1:0-13721 GCA_011800125.2 Solanum clarkiae | reverse complement strand
CTTGTTTCTGCTACCAAGGAAGGCCTCAAGATTGATGAGAGTGAAGATGAGAAGAAAAAGCATGAAGAATTGAAGGCAAAGTTTGAGGGACTTTGCAAGGTCATTAAAGATGTGTTGGGAGATAAAGTTGAGAAGGTTGTTGTTTCTGACCGTGTTGTGGACTCTCCCTGCTGCTTGGTCACCGGAGAGTATGGCTGGACTGCCAACATGGAGCGAATCATGAAGGCACAGGCACTTAGGGACTCCAGCATGGCTGGATACATGTCTAGCAAGAAGACCATGGAGATCAACCCCGAGAACTCCATCATGGATGAGCTAAGGAAGAGGGCTGATGCAGACAAGAATGACAAGTCTGTGAAAGACTTGGTTCTCTTGCTTTTTGAGACTGCGCTTCTCACCTCAGGTTTCAGCCTCGAGGAGCCAAACACCTTTGGCAACAGAATTCACAGGATGCTGAAACTTGGTTTGAGCATTGATGAGGAAAGTGGAGAAGCGGATGTCGACATGCCAGCATTGGAGGATCCCGAAGCTGATGCTGAGGGCAGCAAGATGGAGGAGGTCGACTAAGTTAATTGTTAATGGTTGATATTTTATGGTGTTCCCTTACTAATTTTCTCTACTTAGTGATGTTTTACCCCATGAGAACAATATTTGATAGGGTCGTATTAATGTCGTTCTTTTTCGATTTTAGGTTATAATTCTCCTTTTATTTCAACGTTCCGTCTTTATAATAGTTCTTTTCTTGCCCGGCTTTTGTTTTCTGTGAAATATCTTACTTGCATTATTAGAAGGGGTGAACTGTAATTGGTTGCTCCGTGCTTTGTAAGTTGTGTGATGCACAGTGGATTCTAAAATTCGAAGTTAAGGGTGATGTTTATTAGTAGGTTCAGTTTTGAACTTTTGTTATGAAAAATTGTCGGGGAGAAGCAGACAATCATTCCAATCAATTGCGCAATTGTCGGGGATAATACATCTCAAGTGCGCAATTTGTATAAGATGGCATAAACAAATTTTTGAAACAAAATAGTCCATCTTTTATCAGAAGTTGCAGAAGTTTCATTTAATTTGACTTGATTTGAAAATTAAGAAAAAGATGAATAAAATCAATTATACATATTTGTGTGATTATAATTCACATGTTTGAGTACGAGGACATCTCATAATTAGGGGGCAAAAAGTTCATATTTGATACGTTAACTTTTTTTTGTTTTTGAAATGATACGTTAACTTTTAAACAATAACCAATAACTTTTCGGTTCTGGGTCAGTATTACTCAAAATATGTCCACCCTTAATTGATGCAGCCGTTGCCTTCAAGCTGGTTTCTGAACTGACGAAAAAACCTGGGTTGGCTCATGTTCTATTTTATTTTCTCTACACAAGATTCATCCTATATTTTTCGAGAAATAGCCTCTCTTATCTCTATGAGATAATAGTAAAATTTGCGTACATTTTACCCTTCCAGACTCCACTTATGGGATTCCAGTGGGTATGTTGTCATAAAACTTAATCCTATGTTAGTTCTCAACATTGCTGTCATTCCAATTGAGCAGACGTTGAAACGCTTTCGAGTATACACAGAATGGAAGAAGAAGAAGAAGTCAACAGCCATTAACGAGAGATGAACCGACGGATTTGTTTACTTTTAAATGCAAAATTATGGTGTGAACCAAGAAGCACAACACACTATCATTCAGAACTCGACATCAATTCATAGCAACAAATTGCAAAACAACTATTCAAAAAAGAATAATAAATCCAGAAGATGTCGAATTTAACATGGACAAAATGGAAAGACCAAACATAATGTTATATGGAATCCACCAACTGCGATTCCCAGAAAGCAAAAGACAAGTAATATATTACTCTTGTAAGCAACTCGTCTTCTCAAATCCCAAATCAAGTGTCCTCAACTCTTGAATGAAAGACAAAGCTCGGAAATGTCGTAGTAATGTCCCTGATTAAAGGAGGAAGATATTTGAGCAAAATGGGGAAAAAAAAACTACATAAACATATGTTAATATTCCATGTGACACTTACTTGAGATATTGGAGAGTCATGTTCTTCAAAAGTGAAGGATGTCGCAACACTAAATTTCTCCATTCCTCTTTGTCAATCTTTCCGTCGTGCTTGGTATCAGCTTCTTCAAAAGTCTGGCAAAACAAGGAGACATTAGTTTTTTTGATAACAAAGGAACCCGCAGCTGCTACCCTTTGGGTGCGCAACCCCCACTTCTATGCAATATCTCGCAAATCACATAGAAGAGGTAACTCGCACTAGGTAAGCCCGGTGCGACGAACTTGACTTAGAAGGTAAACCCCTTGCTTTCCCTTGAGACCTCCAACATGGAAGTCTCAAGCCCAAACCCACTGGGCTACCCCGAAGGGTCAAAACAAGGAGACATTAGTTGATCATAAAAAAAACCCTTTTTTTAGAATGGCAATATTTAATCATGGCGCGCACGAGATTTTCCCGGTGCATTTGCAAACACGCAATTAATTAGATGTAGAAAACAGAAGCCAAATAAATGAGCAATCTTGTAATATCTACCAACAGATCCTAAACTAATTTCAGCCACACTGAGACTTGAATCACTGTAAGCACTGGGCCTGAACAATAATTAAACGTATCTGGTCTTTTCCGTTAACTTCATCCTTGAACAGAAATCCAGAGGATATGTGATGGTTGTTTTCCCTGTAGGTCTAAGTCACCTGGTCATTATCCTAGAAGGAAATGAACCCAAACGAACATAAACCATAGCAACATAGAAAGATAGCTAGACAGGCAGAAGACCAAGAGGTGAAACATTATCGTTATGCCGGACTTATACAACATGTAAAACAAGTACTTTCTAGGTTGACGAAGTACCTTATCAATTATGCTCTCGATTACATCGTCTGAAAGGTTCATACCAGACTCGGCAAGAGTAGCAACCACCATTTGTTTTACCTGCACTTAGAAGTCATGTCTTTTATTTTATCAACAACACACAAACAAACAATGTTGATTAATAAAGCTCGCAAAGAAACATAAGTAGAGCAACAAAAACTGGAACATCGACATATGAGGGCAACCAGTACTGTAGAGCAAAGGACGGTAAATCCTCATGTTAGAGGTTCCAATTGAGATTGGTAGAGTAGAGGACTGTCAATCCTCGTACCACCTGTCCCAATCTTAATTGGAAATAGCCGGGATAGCTCAGTTGGCAGAGCAGAAGACTGAAAATCCTAGTGACACCAGTTCAAATCTGGTTCCTGGCACATGATTAATTTGTGCTAACAGATAAGGTAAAGGTTACGCCTAAATGAGTAAAAGGAACGGTTGCCGGAAGTTTTTATTAACACAACAACAACAACATACCCAATGGAATCCCACAAGTGGGGTCTAGGGAGGGTAAAATGTACGCAGGCCTTACCACTGCCTCATAGAGAGAGAGGCTATTTCCGCAAGTTTTTGTTAATATATATAGAGAAAATAAAATATAGAGAAAAACAAGAAAAATGCTAAATAGAAAAGTAAACCAGATGGAAGTGAAGTTGTGTTAAGGGGGAAAAAAAGGGAACAGAAGCAGAAAGGTAGTAAAAACTGCTGAGCTCCTCAAAATTGGGCTTTGGTCGACCACAACACACACTCTTTTCTTATCATAAAATTAAAAGAGATACATTAAATGGGCATAAGCAAACCAACTTATCCCCCACATCAATCAGAAATATAGTGCAAAAAGGACTAGAAAATTGAGTCCCCCAATGTGAACATGTCAGAAGATGCTCGTACAAAAGGTACTCCCACCGTTTAATTTATTTGTCTAATTTTTGCTTGGCATGAAGTTTAAAAGAAATAAGAAAGACTTTTGAATCTTGTGATGTTAAATTAAAGATATGTTGATTTCCTTTAATCTTATAGTCTTAAATATGCCACGTGGAAAGTTGAGATAAAAAAATTTCCAAGAAAGGAAAAAGTTATTCTTTTTTAAATAGAAAGGAAGTAAGACAAACAATATGAAACGGCGGGAGTAGATTCCTGATTCCTTAGCCTAAAAGCCCTAAAGGCAAAAAACCCTTGGTGGATCTTTGACCACCTGTCCACTGGGCGTTTGATGTATCACCTTAAGAGGCCATTCAACTACTTCAACTATGCCTTACAAGATCAGGGAGAGTTAATCACTTCACTTAGTGAGGTTTATAAATACCTCTTGTCTCTCGATGAATCCTTGTTGTTTGAGATCATATAGCTGAAAAGAAACTGCAATAGTAGTATATCATCAGAAGCAGTCACGACCAACTGAAATTAAAAGCCATGAGTAAGGCAAATATAAAACATACACTCAATCTTGTCATCGATAGGTGCATTTGGATGGAAAACAGAGAGTGCACGAGCAAATTCCTCAAAACCTAAGATTCCGTTGTGCTTTGTGTCAAACAAGTCAAACACCTGCAATTAGATAGGTGAGTAAGGAGAAATAAAGATGTTAGCGTCCACCACAATCATCAAAGCTACCGGGTAATTCTATCATTTAAGTGGAGATTCAATATTAAAGGAAATAACATAAAAACAGAATTGAAAAAAAAAGGATAAAACTAAATTGGTAACCTAGATATCCTCACTCACACAAGACATGTAAGAATCTTAAACTTCCCTTATGACTTCCTTAACACCTTATTTGGATAATTGTTATCCACTGTATTGTATTGTATTGTTAGTTTAAATAAAATGTTCGTTTTGATTGTTACTTAAATTCCATTATATCGTATCGTTTAAATCCATCGTTAGAGAACGATGAAAAGACCAATTTTGTGTAACGACTAATTTGGTCTGATAGCGTCGTTACCTTACTATTTCTTTTCATTTTTACTTTACTTATTATTTAATAATTCTATTGTCATTTACCCTACTTTTTCATAGTAGCTCTACCACATACACTACAATTTCTTTATGTTTATCATTCAAATTATGGATGTATGATATTACGTAACGACAAAGAATGCTAACAATCTACCGAACATTGTATTCATTAAAACAATACAGTACGATACAATACAATACAATATGATACATTATAAAACAATACATAACAACCATCCAAACAAAACTATAACTGACCATCCATCGTCATATTTTTTGAAAGTGGATATCTTTGTTAGAAAAAGTCGTTGTCCTTTCAAGTCATATCCAAAGTTTCAATATCACTTTCCATTTAAGTCATATCTAAAGTTAATTAATCTTAATGGGCCTTACGCAGATCACATTTGTATACCTCATCATATTCAACAATAACTGTAATTGATTCATGCAATTTGACAGCCAGAACAAACACTTCATTAAAGGAGCACTCTAACAATGCCATTAAGATCGAATTTATTATACGCGCTGCACAAGGAGAGAGTACAAGAAGCATGGGTGTAATTCCTCCATCATGTTTCCTTACTTCAATATTGTCATCAGTACTTGAATTTTATCCAAACATCACTGGTCATTTTACTTTTTCAGAAGCATGCATAAATGTTCCATTTATATTAGAAAATTATTGCTTGTTGGATCTACAGCTTGTTTTAGAGAAGGAACTTATTCATGAAAATTGGTGCTGGACCAAATAACCCTACAACCTCAACAAAATTTGCAAAGCGTACTTCATTCATTTAACAAGGAGTCCTACATCACATATCCATTGACTAATGTTATCAACATAATCCTTCAAAGTAACCCCTAGGGCCTAGCTCGAGTGGCAACGGATGGAGGATTTGTGGCTGAGGTCACAGGCTCAAGCCCCAGACCATGCAAAGCGAAGCCTAGTATTTAAATGGAGAAGGGTAGAGGACCGGGCCCATTATCCTCGAGGTTAGAAGGTTGTAGTTGGTCCAAAGAGCGGGCCACAGCCAGATAGCTTCTGCGGAAAGTTCAACTCATTTCCTTTTTTAGCTACATCATCAAGATTCATCGTGAAGTACAACTCCATGTGACTATTCCTTGTTCTTGCACTAGATAGGGTTAATTATTACAAGATAGTGTTCCCACTTAAAAGCAGAAGAAATACAGCCAGCAAAGGAAAAAGAAGAACAAAGACTATAGTAAACAATTGAATAAGAAGTCAGCTGGTTTTGTTATTGCTGCAGAGATCATCGACTTATAACTTATAAGCCATGTTTTTTGGTAATGGATAGGATTTTTGTCGCCCTTTTCTAAACCATTAAACCCCAAAAAGCTGAACAATAGGAAGTGTGCTCTCCGCCTTACTGAGCTCACCTCACTTTGACATTCAGACTGAGGCACCCTCGTAGGGTATTAGTACTACAGAACTAGTTCTTTGCAAGATTCTGGATCATAAAGTGTACAATGAAAGCCGTGGAAATTGATAATCAATTCACTAAATAAAATACTTGCGAATAGATTTAATTATTGGTGATCAACAGCGACCAATTTATCAATCATCCAAAAAAGAAAAACATAAACCAATTTATCAAAATTAAATCGATTACATTGGGATCACATTTGAGCTAATGGCAGCTAAGGAGAACGTACCCTGTCAGCAAACAAACTTTCTTTTTTATTTGTCTTGAATAGAGCCAATTGAAACTCTTCCTGTAAGATAAGATACAAACTCAAAATCCAAAAGTACAGCTGAAGATTAATATATATTAAGCATCCATGCCAAGAATAGACCATGTAAATACTTCTTTTTCAAAAACAAAGGATTGTTAAAACATTCATGCTAGTTTCCTAAGTTGTTGTTAGGAGAACAGGTGACACCAACCTTGTTGATTAAACCATCATCAATCACCGCACTGCTGATCTTTTTAAAGAGCTCATAAAGAGCTTCGATCTCACTGACACTAACTGCAACGAGAAATAAGATTAATGTAGGCTCAGTTATGGTACTTCTAGTAATGCACAAGCCATGAGACACTAACAATCTATGGATTGAAAAATGTGATAACAAAATGAGCTTTAGATTCTTTTCAACAAGAACAACACGGTGAATTCTGATTATAGATCAAATTATTACTTCAGATGGTTTTTTGTATGGATACATAGTTTCGGATGATAGAATATCAATGTATTACCACTTGAACAAAATTTGATTAAACATTTTGGAACGTCCCAACATGGAAAGAATGTTTAAAATTTGGGTCAAAAGGAGAATATGTTATCCTTTTCCAAAGAGCCATAATAAGCTTTAAATGCAGGTACAAATCATCAGATTCGAGCTATCAAGAAAAGCAAAAAGCTCAGAACCAGTTAGACTTAGCTTTTGTTATTTTCCATAATCATTCTATGTTTCTAGAAAAAAATTACAAAATGTCCAATTACATACAAACTGTCTCCCGTGCAAGGACCTCAGGATCGTCGAGGCCCCCTGTTTGCTTAAAATCAAGATCACAGCACCTCGAAAGGTAAGAACCTAAGCACTGCAACATGGTAGAGTCTCTGCTTCAAAACACTCCATATCTGTTCGACAAGAATGGCAGAGGACGGTGTCAAAAATCCACTATAATCGGGTCATTTGAACCAGATAACCATTTCTTGGACATGAACAACAAAACTAACCTTTTGACCATTCTCTGTTATGTCTGTGTATGAACCCAAAATACCAAAAGTTTCTGAAACCTATCTATGTGCAGCTATATATCTGTCAGGGCAAACACGTGAATACACAATTAAGTTACATAAATATCTATTAAAACTGATAAACGAAGCACTAAGAGACGACCTTCAATTCCATCAGCAAAGGTAAAATCTTTCAACTTAATTATCATTATTGATTATGCTCCTCATGCAATTTAAATTCTGCCAATTTATCATCATAACTTAACGTGCATCTTCAACTTCAACTTTGATAAAAACCACTTTGCTCTAGTTGCATCATCCCGAAGAAATTATTAACGAGTCACACCATGTTCTTCTTTTGTAATTATTACTCTTCTCCAGTCCCCCATTCGTATAGTTCATAGCACAGCGTTGGGGTTCTGGCTAATCCCCTTCGCCGGAAAACTACACTAAACATACAAGATTATAACATGTCGAATCTCCTTAGTTTCTCCAATTTTTTTAATTTTTTACATTTTGAATCCCCGAATGAAAATCGTGGCTTCACCATTAGTTCATAGACTCATTCAACACAAGCTGCACTTCATACTAACCTCAAGGAAAATCCAACACAAAATTTCTTGACATATAGTTTAATCATCAAACTTTCCACCAAAATAACATTCCCTTCTCCATAGCTCATTGAATAAATGGAAATTGAATTTCGATAAAAATTGAAACTTTGGATCTAAAGTCAAATTTAGCTTAAATTTCGAAACTTTACTTAAACAAACAACAAAATTAAAGAAACCCCACATCAAATAACACAAAAGAACACCTGTATATCATAGGAAAATTCAATTGGATCAAGAATTTCAACTCATCAATCAAACAGTTAGATTTGGTTAACAAACAGATCTAATAATTACAGAAAAATCACAACATGAGAATCAAAATCGAAAAATGGAAACGAAACAATACTTACGTTTACGAATAAATGGAGATTTGATTTCAGATGATTGCAGAATCACAGAGAAATTTTTGAAGAAAAAAAGGTAGAGGATGAAGTTCCTTAACCTTTTTATTTTTAAGGTGTTTTGTAATTTGCAATAAGTTGTGTCCTTGTCGGAAACTAAATTATATTTATGGTGCCCCAAAACGTCTGATATTAGGCCCACCCATGTTTGCCAGCTGTCAAATACATGTTAATGCTAAATATTTTATATTTATACACTACTTGATGTTGATATAATTTTATTGAGTCGGAAATTTATTGAAAATAATGTTTCTACCTTCACAAGATATATAGAGGTAAGATCGCGTACACACCATCCTCTCTAAATCTCACTTCAAACCCGTGGTAAATTCAGGATGTCTGAAGTACAGTGCAAAGTACAAACTCCAAAAAGAGATTATTGTTGATACTTCTCAAGCGTGTTTACAACCTGTGCACTCAGCAGAAATCGAACCTGTGAGGATAGTATTTGTGGCTCAAGTTGAGCGGTGTAGTATCATTAGGCTATCTCTCCTCCTTGATTTAGGTGGTTCATAGTTAGTATATGTACGAAAATATATAAAATTTATCATATATATATAATGTAATTTTTTGTCAGGAGGATTCGAGTGTACCCCCTAGCACCTTTGTAGGTCTGTCTTTGCTTCCAAAGTGCTTTCTTTTCTTATATTCCTTTCTATAGATAGGTTAAATTGTTCCGTCTTTCCTCTGTATCGAGCTAAAATAAAGAATGATGAAACCTTTGGTCACGCATAAATAGAGGCATTCCTCAGGTAATTTCAATGAGATTATATTAAATATGCTATTGCTACGATAATTCATCAACAAAAGTACGTTGGAAGGTCTCTAATGCAAGTAGGAATTCTTTTGTTGAATCGATAAAATTATGTTGTTGAGTGTAAAATGAAAATCATAATATTTGGATGAATATTTTTTATTATTATTATTGAGTGCATTTTACATTTTTTTTTTTTCAAAAAACAAAATATCTAGTTCCATTGACCATTGTATTGAAAAAGTGATAGACTTGGTATAATGTTTTTTCCTATAATGTTTTTTCCTTTTTTAATTATTTAATAATAAAAATTTATTGATTCAATTAATTTAGATTCGAGTAATATTCCTTGGATATGAAATTGTGTCTATTTATAATATTCGAATTTTGTCATGAAGTTAGAAATAATACAAAATGGTACCCAATAGTACAGACAAAGAAAATAAAACAATAAAAGTTAAAAGAAAAAAGTACAAAAATTAAGATGGGCCCAAGGGAGTGTAATGGAAAAAGGCCCAGTTGTTCAATTGTCCATAATATGGAGGTGGGCCAGAGTAACCATTAAAGTATTAATCCAAAATTATTTTGTTTATTATATTTTGCAAAAATGGTCACAAAACTTTATTTTTCATCAATAAGTGGCACGATTTGTAATCTTATTATTGTTCCAATATTGGGAATAAAACTACAAATAATTTAGAAAAATTTTACGTAGATAAACAAATCTATACTAGTTAATTAGCTAATATAGCTTTAGTTTGAATTAATTAGGACTCGTGGTAAACATTTAGTTATAATTATAGTTTGAATTTTATATAATTCGCGCGATTTATACAAACGATGTGCACGAATCAAATTGAATAGTGAAATATACAAATACTATGAATTGTATAGCGAAGTATACAAACGTTGTGCACGAATTGTATAGAGAAATATATAAACGTATATGAATGTTGCACGAGTTATACAATTGATGCTATGACTATAGTTATGAAATGAAATTATCCAAAATATAGCTATAGAAGATAATTAAGATATTTTTACTCACTCTAGTAACTATATGTTACATACAATTTATGTTGACTTTTTCTTTAAGAAAAATAAATAAAAGGAAAGAAGAAATAAGGAAAATTGGGATGTGGGAGTAAATTAAAAAAAAGAAGCATAAGTACTATCAAGAGCTTAATTTTTTTATGATCATCATGTTTGGATTAATTTTCACGATGATATCTGCTATTTCTATCAACATAGGTATCTGATAATTAACTCTATCGATGAATTATCTCTCTAATTCTTGTTTACACAGAGGACAACAAGAGATAATTTTGAGCCATTGATCAACACAATTGAGATGGAATATATGAGAACAAGGCAGCTGTCTGATTCCTTCTTTCTCTTTGTACTTGGCCAAACAAATACAACATTCCTGTCATGCCATAAAATTAGGGTAAATTTCACGTATGATCGTTGAACTTTATTTATTATATTAGTATAATTACAAAATTATTTTATTATAGGAAGATACTTGAATTTCACCAATTATAACAGTAACGTGATATATTAAAATATGTTGTATGTAAATTACTCAAAAGTTCAAATGTCTCGAAGGTCAAATATTTGGTGTCAGGTTATCCTTTTTGTTATTTAAAAATGAATACTCAAACTTGAAGGAATATTTCATCAATGATCATGAATGATTGATATCTTCCATCTTTTCGACTTTGATTTTGTAGGAGTAAGTTAGAAAAATTAAAAAGTAAAATCATATGATTAAATTCATTCTCAAAAGACACTAGATGATCATCATAGGATAATCCTTTTGTCGATATATGCTCTTGTTATCATCTTAGGCGAGCAAGAAGTCTCTGAAAGATGAAAAGCAACTAACCTTTTACAAGTGATTTTTTCTTTTTGCTTATATCATTTATACATTCCGATCAATTTGATATGCTTTTCTTTACTACTCTTTCCATTTCAATCTGTTTGTCTAGTTTTGACTTGACACGAAATTTAGGAAATTAAAGAATTTTTTTGAATCTTATGATCTTAAACTAAAAATACGTGAAATGTTGTTTAAATGTCCTTTAATCTTGTAGTCTTAAACATATCATGTGGAAAGTTGAAATTAAAGAGTTACCGAAAAAAGGAACGTTTTTTAAAGGATGAAAAAGAAAAGTAAGACAATCAAATCAAAACGGAGGAGTATTTTGCAATTCAATAGATGACTTACATCATTACTTGTAGTTTCCTCTTTATTTCCTATTTCTTTGTACTTCCATCTAGGCAAATTGTTGAGTTGTTCATCAGATGCACCTCTATCCATTGATCCCATGTTCATATTGTAGCCAAGAAAGCTACTCAAAATTGGCACACAACAGCACAACAACACAAATAATATGAATGGAAAAGAGTATGTGACAGCATTCCAAGCCAATAATGATATGCAAAGGACATGAAGTTTAGGGGCATTATGAAATGATCCAAATCTTGAATCAAATACCCAAACATTCCCCATCACAAACCATATGGCAAAAAATAGCTCCATTGATGTCCTACATCTCTCCATCTGAGGCGACAACGCCCTGAAAAAATGTAATTTTTACACTATCAGATCACCTAAAACAACGAGTTAATTAACCGTTATAACATGTTAGTTAGTTACCTTGATTCGTCGTGGCTTATTTGTTGCTCAATATCAGAATTTGCATCTGTTTGGATGACATATAATGTCCAGTATCTCCAAAAAAGCAGGATCAGACTAATGACACAACCAAAAGCATATCCAAATACCCAAATTCTCATTGGCCAAACAGGCCTTTCCTCTTTTGTAACAGCTAAAGTATATGTTGTAACAATTATTTGAACACTTAAAGCTATACATTCCATCATAATCCAAGTGACAGAATTGAAAGGATTCGAGCCGAGTTCTGATCTTGAACCATTTTGATAATGAAACACCCTTCTCAAGAAACTGAAACATCTTGATCTTGATATTCTAATTGCCATTCGTGTCAAGAACGAAGACGAAGACGAAGATGGGAGTGTCCTTCTTACATCAAGATCCATTCTTTCTGGAACAATAATCCTAGGATTACACAATGAGTCTGTTGTTATAAAGTAACGGCTACTCATGATTCGAAATGATGACACTTTTTTAGCTAAGTGTTTACAAGATTTTGTCAATAGGGAGAAACTTCAACTTTGCAGTAAGACGTGCAAGCGTGCCCCTTTAGGTATTACGAGCCCTTTGCCCCATGTATCGACTGAACCAAAAGAGTGATTTAGTCGATACTCAATACTAGCATGTGGGATAATAGAAGAATTTTGCAAAGAGAAGCAAAATTTCCCCAAGTTTCAATCTTTGCTTGCAATAACAACTAATGCAAAATTTCAAGAACTTCAATAAAAAAGATTCCACCTTTAAGAAAGTGAGACAACGGAGGAATGATTCACTACCGGAGCAAAGAAAAGGGTGAATCAATCAAAGGGGTATTATACTACAAGCCCTCTGCCGCACGTATCTAACCAGCTCACGTGATTCGCTATTATTGACATCAAAAGAGTGATTCAACCGAAACAAAAAAAGTACCCACCTTTAAGAAAGTGAGACAAGAGAGGAATGAACTACTATCGAAGCGAAGAAAAAGGTGAATCAATCAAAGGGGTACTACGAGCCCTTTGCCCCACGTATCTAACCAGCTCACGTGATTCACTACTATTGACACCAAAAGAGTGATTCAGTCGAAACAAAAAAAGTTCCCACCTTTAATAAAGTGAGACAAGAGAGGAATGAACTACTACCGAAGCAAAGAAAAGGGTGAATCAATCAAAGGGGTACTACGAGCCCTTTGCCCCACGTATCTAACCAGCTCGCGTGGTTCACTACTATTGACACCAAAAGAATGATTCATTCGATAAACAAAAAAAGTTCCCACCTTTAAGAAGGTAAACAAGAAACGAACTTAGAACACAAAACAAGAGAAATGAAAGTGGGAATAAAAAGGGAAAAAAAAAACAAGAAGAAAAAATAGGTTAATGGAGTTGAACCAAACATGACATAAGGTAAAGATTGGTTTCAAGATGGTGACCAATAATCAAACAAAGACCCTTTTATTGCTTTGATTTCAAGTGAATTTTTTAAAGTATAACTGTTGGCCTAACTTCTTCAGAAGATTTTGGCTTTCTTTTTTTTTTTTTTTTTAATTTGAGAAGAAGCAAAGTATGAAAAATGAAAGCAAGTGTGGGGTTCTTGAAATGCACATTACTCTATTTTTTTTTTAAAAAAAATTATGTTAACTTTGAGTCAGTCCAATTTTTTTTAATATAAATATTAAGATAATGTATTATTATTTATTTTATTTGAATATATTTTTGTAATTAAATTTTGTGAAATAGTGGCGTGTACAGTAGT
>JAABOM020058600.1:0-13722 GCA_011800125.2 Solanum clarkiae | reverse complement strand
CCAATATTCCTAAACAAACCAAGATGTTTCAGGAAGAAAACAAAACAGAAACAAATGCGACAGACGAACAACAAATACACTTAAGTTGAAGGAGTTCATTTTGGTTGCAAACAGTTGAAGTCAAAAGACATTTGAGCACCCAGTTTTGGCATAATAACCTCCAAATAAACTATGAATTGAAAACCAAGATGAAGCCAAGGGAAACACAACCATGACAGCAACGTGAAGCAAGTTAATATCATTTCATAGAATCAGAAAGAATCACAATAAGTTAAACATTATCCCATGTATTCGAAAAAACAATGCCATTTCTACTTTGTTTTGTTTCTTAATAAGCCAACAGCAAACGAAAAAGATATAATAACTAAAGGAGAGACTCATGTAGGTTCATAACAAAGTAGAGACAGAATAACTTCCACACTAGCGTTTAAAATATTTATGAATAAGTGTTACTTGCTGGAAAATATCATTCCGAGTCATTTCCTCAACCTCACTTAAAATGCTAAGATCAATACTATTTCATCAACAAAGTCATGATTAAGAGAAAATAAAATGATAAAGCAGCAGATCCATGTTGATTACTGGAATACATCAGTTTACATATTTGCGAAACAGAGATATTTCTCAGTACATTGAATCAAAATGGAAGACCAAGTTAACATGGCTTAGAGTCGCATAATTACATTAATAGCATCTCAGTTCATGAGGGGAGCAGAGCCGGACAGACATTACCCATACTTGAAACGAAGTATAACATATTAAACGAGCCAAAGAAACATGGATTAGATACAATCTGTGTATACTTCTACAATAGGAGGCCAATTAGTGTTGTGGCTTATGACTAACAACAGCAAGCTTCATATCAACAGTTCACCACAACATGACAGATTCTAAGAACTGAAGTATGATAACTAGTGCGAATAGGGAACTGACAAGAGCAGCAACATGAAGATATTTGACAAGCATGAACTTAGAGTCCAACGTATATTATGAGCCAAAGAAGCACTCACATAGATATAAAATCCATACTTAACTCAAGATAATAATATAATACGATTTCAGAAATTATCGCAAAAACAGCAACATCACAACACCGTCCCAGAAACTACTTCACGACCAAACAAACACAGTATCACAACATTAATTCATCACAACAGGGTATATGACATTCGAAACGATAGTGAGGTTGGAGTATTACCTTTTTTGGGGCAGCGATACTAAGACGACGAGATCAATAGTGAAACCGACACCATCGAATAGGAGTTATAGCAAGTGACTAGAGCTTTCAGACAAAAATCGACCTAAAATCAATTGAGTGTTGCTAGGGTTTTTTGAGGACTCTCGACGACTGTGTTCTTCTCTGTGTTCTTCTCTGTGACTGTCACTGTCACTCTCTATTGTTGGCCGCTATTCCTTGTTTTTCTTCCTTTTTCACCGCTGTCTCCCTCTCTTTTATCGAATAAGAGGAGCTTCTAGCTCTCCTCAAAAATTAAATGCCATGCGGGGAAGAGGAAAGAGCTCGCGGGGAAGGGGAGAAGGGGTTTTGGGAAAGGAGGGAACGGGTCTGGGAAATAGGGGATCACGCCGGGGAAAGGGAAAGGGGTCTAGGAAAGCGGAAATGGTTTGGGAAAGGGGTGATAAAGGAGAAGAGGTTGGGAAAGGGAATTGTCGGGGAGCGTAGGGGGTTTGGTCGGGGTGTGCGGCGGCTAGGTGTTAGGGTTTTGGAAAAGGGAATTGGGAAAGAAGAAGAGGTGGGTGAAGAAGGAGAAAGGGGTTTTGAGGAATTGGGGGCGCGTGGCCCCCACGCGCTCGGGATTTAATAATAATAATTTTTTTTAGATGAAATAATTGTCCAAAAATTGTTTAAAAATACAAATAAAGCTCGATGACTAATTTGACACCGTCGAGGGTAAAAATTGGGTGTCAACAGCTAGCCCCCAAGCGAATCACCTGGTCCTATCACACTAGTTCAATCATTAAATTAGCAGATGATAACAAGGAGTCATCTGACTATCAGTGGACTACAAGACTATCACAATCACTATCATATATAGACCAAAAGTAATGGAAACAATCTCAGTATAAAGAAGAAACAAGGGGAAAAGATCCCCAACGTCAGCCATCATCAGTCTACGTCTATGAAACCTGTATAGCTACTCTCTAAGAAGGTACGATGACATATCATGGCTACCACAGTCAAATAAAAGAACTCAAAGAAAATAAAAGCAAGTAAAGATGTCCTCCTGAAAGAACTCTCTAAGAAGGTATGATGACAGGTCATGGCTTCCACAGTCAAATAAAAGAACTCAAGGAAAATAAAAGCAAGTAAAGATGTCCTCCTGAAGGCAGTGGAGGACTCACTAAATCTGAAATCACGAAGCTTTGAACTTCAACGATTCGCCTGCTGAAGTCCTTTGTCTACAGAATCTGCATCATAGTACGTGAAATGTATTGTATGTAAAACTGGCTAAAGTAAACAATATAGGCTACACAATATAGTATGAAATCAAGTTGCACTCCTAATCGAGCCAATCTATGCACCTCCTTAGCTAGTTTGCTCATCCCTTTCTCCACATGGGCAGTGTTACCCGTGAAAACCTGCTAAGAGCATCAGCAACAATATTAGCCTTACTTAGGTGGTGCAGAATGCTTATGTCATAGTCTTTGAGCAACTCCAACCATCTCCTGTGCCGCAGGTTAAGCTCCTTCTGACTGAACACGTATTGCAAGCTCTTGTGGTCAGTAAACATATCTACATGCACTCTATACAAATAGTGACACCAGATCTTAAGTGCGAATACCACCGCTGCCAACTCGAGATCATGAGTCGGATAATTCTTCTCATGGACCTTAAGTTATCTAGAAGCATAAGCTATGACCTTCCCTCTCTGCATCAGCACATAACCCAGTCTAACTCTTAGATCAAGAAGTCTCTCATCCCATTTGGCAAGGTCAAAACAGGTGTTGTAGTCAATCTAGTCTTCAACTCTTGAAAACTCTTTTCATATTCCTCAGACCACTGAAACTTGGCCTTCTTCTGAGTTAGCTTAGTCAATGGTGATGACAAATAAGAAAAGCCCTTAACAAATCCACGATAGTAATCTGCCAAATCCAAGAAGCTTCTTATTTCCGTCGGTGAAATTGGTCTAAGCCAGTTCTTAACTACTTCAATTTTCTGGGTATCTACCCCAGTACCATCTCCTAAAACAACATGGCCTAGTAAAGTCACAGACTTGAGCCAAAACTTAAACTTTGAGAATTTCGCATACAACTCATAGTTTTTGAGAATTTGCAGGACCACTCTAAGATGATTAGCATGTTCCCCTTCATCCTTAGAATACACCAGAATGTCATTAATAAACATGATCACGAACATATAAAGATACGGTCTGAATACCCTATTCATCAAATCCATGAAGGTTGCTGGTGTATTATTCAACCCAAAAGACATGACCAAGAACTCAAAATGGCCATAGCGTGTATTAAAGCCTGTCTTTGGAATATCACTTTCCCTCACTTTCAACTAGTGGTAACCCAATCTAAGGTCTATCTTGGAGAAACACGTAGCAACCTAAAGTTGGTCAAATAGATTATCTATTCTGGGGAGAGGATACTTATTCTTTATTGTGACCTGGTTCAGTTGCCGGTAGGCTATGCACATTCTGAGAGACCCATCTTTCATACACACGAATAGTACATGAGCGCCCTAAGGAGAGACACTAGGCCCTATAAAGCCTTTCACTAACAAAGTTAATCTTTCAATTCTTTCAACTCTGTGGGGGCCATCCTATAAGGTGGAATTAAAATGGGTTGGGTCTCGAGAAGAACATCAATCCCAAAGTCAATCTCCCTATAAGGAGGGACTCCAAGTAGATCATCAGTAAACACCTCAGGAAACTCATTCACAATCGGGACTAATTCAAGAGTAAGAGATCCAACATCATCATACTTAACTTGCACGAGGTGGTAGATACAACCTTTGGAGATCAATGTTCTAGCCCTAAGATAAGAGATAAACTTGCCCTTAGGTGCAGAACTCCCTTTCCATTCTAAGACAAGTTCATTAGGAAATTGGAACTCAACAATTCGGGTTCTACAATCAACAGAAGCATAACAGGCATGGAGCCAATCCATGCGTAATATCACATCAAAATCGACCATCTCCAATTCTTCCAAGTCAGATAAGGTGTCTCTATGATAAATAGATATTACACAATCCATGTAAACCCTCTTAGCTAAGATAGACTCACCAGTAGGAGTGGATAGAGCAAAAGGTTCAACTAAGCACTCTGATAGAATCCCAAACTTACTAGCCATATAAGGAGTCACAAAAGATAAAGTGGCACCCGAGTCAAGCAATGCATAATAATCAAAGGTAAAGACTCGACGCATACCCGTAACCACATCTAGTGCAGCCTTTTGATCCTATCAATTACCCCTAGCATAAAGGCGATTCGTCCTGCCTCCTGTACCAACAGTAGTAGTACCCCTCTGATAATTGTCAGTTGGGGGTGCTACGAAGGACTAGGCTCTACTGCTCTCTTCACCTCGCCTCCTGTTTGGATACTTATACTGGAAGTGACTAGTCTGTCCACACGAATAATAAACATCCTTATCCATGCGGCACTTACCCAGATGAAGCTTACCACACTTATCACAGGGAGGCTTTCCCCTCGCACCTTGGGTCACACTGGCTTGAGATTGAGCACCTTGAGCCCTGTAATTCTGGTAACCATGAGAATTTTTATCATACCTGTTTGGCTGAACGGGCGCGCTCACTACAGAAGGGCATGATGAGATGATATTTTCTTGAAGTAGAACTTATTACCCTTATTCTGTCTCTGCTGGCTAGGCTCAAGCCCAACTATTTTGCATTTCTGTTCATCTACTCTTCTCTATATCTTTTCTTATCCTCCTCCGTCTGTTGGGCATACACCATAATTCTAGAGATGTCGATGCCGGGAATCAACAAGGCTGCCTTTCACTCTTTCTGCACATGTTTGCCCAGACCAGACACAAACTTCCTGATCCTGGCCCTCATGTCTTGGACCATCTCCGGAGCATACTTGGATAACTTAATAAACTTAAGGTTGTACTCCTTAACCGTCATCCCTCCCTGATTCAGGTTCACGAACTTAAGACCCATCTTTCATACACACGAATAGGATATGAGCACCCTAAGGAGAGACACTAGGCCCTATAAAGCCTTTCACTAACAAAGTCAATCTTTCAATTCTTTCAACTCTGCGGGGGCCATCCTATAAGGTGGAATTGAAATGGGTTGGGTCTCGAGAAGAACATCAATCCCAGAGTCAATCACCCTATCAGGAGGGACTCCAGGTAGATCATTAGGAAACACCTCGGGAAACTTATTCACAACAGACTGACTTAAGAGTAAGAGATTCAACATCATCAAACTTAACTCGCACGAGGTGGTAGATACAACCTTTGGAGATCAATTTTCTAGCCCTAAGATAAGAGATAAACTTGCCCTTAGGTGCAGAACTCCCTTTCCATTCTAATACAGATTCATTAGGAAATTAGAACTCAATAATTCGGGTTCTACCGTCAATAGAAGCATAACAGGCATGGAGCCAATCCATGCGCAATATCACATCAAAATCGACCATCTCCAATTCTATCAAGTCAGCTAAGGTGTCTCTATGATAAGTAGATACTACACAATCCCTGTAAACCCTCTTAGCTAAGATAGATTCACCAGTAGGAGTGGATAGAGCAACAGGTTCAACCAAACATTCTGATAGAATCCCAAACTTACTAGCCATGTAAGGAGTCACAAAAGATAAAGTGGAACCTGGGTCAAGCAATGCATAACAATCAAAGGTAAAGACTCGACGCATACCCGTAACCACATCTGGTGCTGCCTCCTGATCCTATAAATTACCCATAGCATAAAGGAGGTTCGTCCCACCTCCTATACCAGCAGTAGTAGTACCCCTCTGATGATTGCCAGCTGGGGGTGCTACGAAGGACTGTGCTCTGATGCTCCCTTCACCTCGCCTCCTCTTTGGATACTCATAATCAACGTGACTAGTCTATCCACATGAATAACAAACATCCTTATCCACGCGACACTCACCCAGATGAAGCTTACCACACTTGTCATAGGGAGGCTTTCCCCTCGCGCCTTGGGTCACACTGGCTTGAGATTGAGCACCTTGAGCTCTGTAATTCTAGTAACCATGAGATTTTTTATCATACCTGTTTGGCTGAACGGGCGCAGTCGCTACAGAAGGGGAATGAAGAGATGATATTTTCTTGAAGTAGAACTTATCACCCTTATTCTGTCTCTGCTAGCTAGGCTCAGGCCCAACTATTTTGCATTTTTGTTCATCTACTCTTCTCTATGTTTTTTCTTATCCTCCTCCGTCTGTTGGGAAAACATCATGATTCTAAAGATGTCTATGCCGGTAATCAACAAGGCTGCCTTGCACTCTTTCTACACATGTTTTCCCAGACCAGACACAAACTTCCTGATCCTGGCCCTCATATCTTGGACCATCTCCGGAGCATACCTGGACAACTTAATAAACTTAAGGTTATATTCCTTAACCATCATCCCTCCCTGCTTCAGGTTCACGAACTTATCCACCTTCGTCTCCCTCAGCTCTTGAGGAAAGAAATGGTCAAGGAAAGCGGCTTCAAACTCTTCCTATTTTGTAGGCTCTGCATTCTTACCCCTACTCTCCTCCCATTGGTTATACCAAACATTAGCAATATCTTTTAGCTGGTAGGAAAAGAGGTCCACTCCCTTAACCTCATCAACATGCATAGCTTTCAGAACCTTATACATCTCATCAATAAAATTCTTCGGGTCCTCCTCCACCTTCGACCTTGTATACACTGGCAGGTTCATCCTCATGAAGTCTCTAAGTCGGGTTGCAGCTGAGGGATCCTGTGAGCTAAAGTTAGGAGCTTAAGGACCTCGACTATTACCTCGGGAGGCCACCAACTGAGTCAGCATAGTGACGGCTTCCCTAAACTCTGCCTCTATACTGGGAGCTATTTGGAGCTAAGCAGGGGGCGCCTGTGGGACCTCAGCAGTCCTAGCAGGCTATCCCCATCTCCTAGTCTCCATCTGAACTGGGACCTCAGGTTGGGCATTCTTAGCAGTTGGGGCTAAGGCATCTCTCTGAGCAACTGTTCTCTTTGGCAGCATTTTTGTAAATGTATAACGCACTAGTTAAAATGAGATTTCCATAAAGTCAAACTCTATCGCACAAAAATTCAGATTATAGAAGAAGGGTAACACTTCCTAATATCCTATTGCCTCTTGCTTATGAAGTGTGATGCACAACACACCCATAAACAAGACTCTACTAGACATGACTTCATAAACTCCCTAGGACACTCGAACTCTGTGCTCTGATACCAAGTTTGTCATGCCCCGGGAGGGTATCCTAGACATAACTGGCACTCAGAGATTATTGCTAGCCCCCCAAGTGAACCACCTAGTCTCATCACACTAGTTTAATCATTAAATTAGCAGAAGATAATAAGGATTCATCAGACTATGGGTGGGCTACAAGACCATCATAATCAGTATCATATACAGACAAAGAACAACGGGAACAATCTCAGTATAAAGAAGGAAAAATGGGAAAAGAACTCCAACATTATCCATCATCACTCTATGTCTACGAAGCTTCTATAGCTACTCTCTAAGAAGGTACCATGACAGGTCATGTCTACCACAGTCAAGTAAAATAACTCAAAGAAAATAAAATCAAGTAAAGATGTCCTCCTGAAGGCAAGAGAAGACTCACCAAATTTGAAATCACTAATCTCTGAACCTCAATGATTTGTCTGCTGAAGTCCTTTGTCTACAGAATCTGCATTATAAAATGATGCAGCGCCAAAGGGGTGTTAGTACGTAGAATGTACTGAATATAAAATGGGCTAAAGTAAATAATATGAGCTATACAACATAATATGATGTCAGCTCATCAATCACTCAACCTCAACTCTGACTAAGTAACAGGACTCTATCACATCACCATCCATCAAGACATCATACCATCACATCAATATCAGAGTACTATCAACATGAAACCTATCTGGGAGTTTCTATAATCGACAACCATCACCTATGAGCCGGTAATGATACAATGAAGAGATGTCATTGCCACATCCGCCCAATACCTTGGCGAGGTAAAGGACTAGTATATTGGGGATCCCAAAAGAAGTCTATCAAGTCCTCTGCGGGACAAAGGAAGCATCCGCTTTCACTATCCAATCCTCTCCTATGCTGGCCACGTACTTAAATAGTGAGAAAGGGACTCACTCTTACCCATTTCAGTGTTAATACTCCTCTCAGGACTCGACACATTCATAAGTCTATCAACATCAGGATGATTATACAACCAACCCCCCTCAGTCAAGGATGTCATCTCATCGGACCTTCTATCAACCCAAGGAATAGACTCTTCCTTTCAAGCTCTATCTGAATCTCACTTAAACTCTATGGATATTAATTTCATCAACTTCAACCATCACTATACTCATCTCAGGACTCAAACCACAACAATCAACATACCTAGACAGTCAAGGCTCTAGACATTACCCCTAGGTTCATTCTTGAATTCTTTAACAAGGAAAAATCATGTAGATTAGGTACACAATCATACAATAATACATATAAACAGTAAATTCAAGTATGATGATCATCAATTTTAGAGAATATGTAATAATTAAAGATAGTTTTCAAGATTACATTTAAGAAATCATAGGTAAAACTCATTACTTTCAACTAATCAACCTAATTCAATCATGGGGGGCACAGGGGAGAAAAATCCCATGTTCTGGGTAGCCTTACATACCTGGGATGAAGAATTAACAACTCCTCCTCAAGAACTTGGACTCAAATCTCAATTCTCTAAGCTTTCCTGTCTCTCCTCTCAAGGTTTTTCTTGCGTAGAAGATTTAGAATAATGGGTTTAGAAACCCTCAATTGACAATAAAAAACTTTATAAACACGTTTTAAAACATAGGATAGGATGGGAAATGACCAAAAGGCCCTTCTCGAATTAAAAGAAAATTTTTTAGAATCTGTACACTGGTCCACGACGCGCCAGGGGCGCGGACCAGTGTATTCACGAATTTTTGGAATTTTTCAATTTCTTCGAAAAATAAAGAAAAAGCAAAGTGTTAGTCCGTGCCCCCTCCGCGTCGCGCCATGGGAGCAGATCGACACTGTGTTGGTGTCAACTTTCAAAAATTATTTTTCGAGTCGGTTGCTCTAAAATCGGGCCGAGACCATTTTCGCACTCAATTTTCTGCGCTGATCGCAAATTCGATCTCAGATTTTCGAGCTTTGAAAGATGCATTATGTGCACATACATTTTAGGGGTATTTCGATAATTTTGTAGGGTATTGCTGTTCCTTTCTTTACGGTCATTTTCAACTCATTCTTATCTAAACTATCGTGCTTATTTGGTGCTTGTCCCTGTCAAAGTCAATTTTTTTTTAAAAAAAAAAAACTTTTTTCTATTCTTAGCTTTAAAAACTAATTTACAAAATCTCGATCCACAAAATTTAATTTCATAACCGGATTACTAATATTACCTAAAAGGATAATTTTTAAATGTGTTGGTCTCTCCAAACTAGTATATAATAAACATATTTGTTAAGCTTATTTTCATTCGGAAAATATAAAAACTTTTCCCTCTCTTTATCTCAAGAAAAAAGTCATTTTGTACCCTTCTTTGGCTTTCTTTTTTAGTTATTTTGATGTTTTATCTTCAATGAATGAATATTTATTTAGGAGTTGACCACATAAAACTGAATGATTTCTTATTGAATTGAGTTATTTTGCGTCTTGCTTCTTCGAAAAGATACACGTTTTGTTCCCATGATTTTTTTTGTTCAAAAATTGATTTTTCTCAATTTCATTTGTAGACGAACTATTGGTCTTTCCCTTTAGTATAATTTGTTTGTCCATATCTGAGTATATTGACTCTAACTTTTTCTTCTTTAAAATGTTATACATTTGATAGAACTAAAGATTGATAATTATAAATCTTTACACAATTTGTTAGATCTCTAAATTATTTTTAAAAAAACTTTGTTAACTTTTTTAACATGTTAGATTTTTAGGGTTTATCTGATGAAGTTGCAACAGCTCTGAATAAAAAATTATCGGTTCCTTTTAACACATTTTTTTCTAGAGAGACACGTGATCCAACAATGTGTGATGGCATGACCAATTGCACTTTAAACACGCAGATTCTAGAGATTCCGAATAATGACGACATTATACTTCCTCCTGTTAGAAGGTTGTCAACATCTTCTAAACACCCTAAGAAGGCCAAGGAACAACATGGCAAGAAGTCCCATTAGGAAATTCAAGTGCAACAAATACATTTCATAGAGCAGAATAGGAATGATTATTCTTGTAGATGAATTGTATTTGTATTTTATCACTTGACTTGAATTTTATTCTAGTAAGAGAAGTAGAGTTATGTTCAATAGCCTTATTAAATAATATATTCTCAATATCATTTTCCTAGAAAATATTTAAGATGAGAAGACATTTTAATTTCTGATGTTTATTACGACTTAATGGAAGAAATGACTTTACTAATGGGCACAAATTATTTTTCTTACGAATATTTTAATTTTTAACTTTTTAGGATTTTAGCTATTACTTACTAAAAGTTATGAAGATTCTATATAGATAAGTTAAAAAAAATTATTGATCAATATTTAGTATGAAGTTATTTTCTTACAACACGTTGAACTGTTTTGACCTAGTAAGTTCTCGATCTTTAATAAGAATCTCTAACTTTTTAATTATTGATAAACAATAATAGATGTTTTTTTCTCTTCATTTTGTTATTGTTAAGGGTATTAATGCATAGGAGAAAGTTAAATAATATAAGCAATTGGAAGATTTTTGCTAGATAATTTTCTGAAGCTTATATGATTCCAATTAAAGATTTCTTGCTCATTCCAACTAATTGCTAAACTAAAATTTCAAAAATTGAATTAACTGTGAGAAAATCACATTATAGTTCTCAAGATTTACTTGAATCTTTTTCTAGATCAACAAAAAGAAAAAGATAAAGCAAAAGAAAAGCTTAGACACAATGAGCATATAAGGATAAGCTTCAATAAATAATTAACTCATATTTTACTTTGTTAAATTACATTAAAATTCTTAGAAGTGCAACAGGGCTACTGCAAGAGGGAAAGATTATCTAGAATGTCATTTAATTATTGTGACAATTCTTTTAGATGAAACGACAATAATATATTTTAACTTAATAGCTCAAAAATAATTTTAAATAGGGTTGAGCCATTTATGTGTCAGGTGATTTGATACATTTCTCATTCATGATATAGTTGATACATTGATACTTAAATATTACGCTGGTGTTTTTCATGGCATTGGAGATGGAGACAAATGGAATAAGACACCTGATCCCCTATGTTTAGGCGGGATTTTCAATCAAAATCTTGGTTAAGGAGGAAATATTATGTGATTTCGACTTGGTAACGGTGCAATGAGATTCGATGCCTATTTAGTATGTCATGGGTTAATATGCTACGGGGCAAAATAGAAGTATGTTAAAATGGGCAATCATATGTTAAAATGGGCAATCATGAGTGAGAATAATTATATTAGGTATGTTATTATTGTTTAAAAATATTGATAATCTCGACCCTAACTCCACTCCACACATGGAACAGAATGCTGATTATTCTATGAATTGTATCTTTCTGACAATTATGTGTTGACTTTTACTAGTTCCTTTATGGTGACATTAATGGAAAAAATGTTTACTTATGAGTGTAAGTTATTTTTTGTAACTATCATTTTAACTTTGAATTAACTTCAAATTACTTGCTTGCAGATATTAACGCTTCAACGTTTATTATTATATCTATAGTATTCAAAAGTTTTATCAACATATTCTTTTAGTCGCTAATATTATTATGAAATACTTTGTTCGGAAAATGTTTCCCAACCACCAAACTAAACACGAGAAATCATTTCTGAAGGAAATATTTTCTATGAAAAATGACTTCCATCACTCCAAATATAACCCTTGTCTTTAAAATTTTATTTCTACTATATCGAGACATTTAGGGAATGCAAGGAAAAATCTATGCTAATCATCATTCCAATCTAACTGTAATCGATAGAATTGTCAAGGTACAAGCAAGATTGAACACCACCACATACCAAAAATGAATAGAATTAAAGTTGCTAATATTTTACCACTGCACATTCTAAAATATGCTATCTTTTATTTATAAGTGAATCATGTCTTTGAGAGTCTTTGAAGAGCTTTTTCAACTGTTTCATAAAATTTACCATTTGTTGAAAGCAAAATCTATATGTTAAGAATATTATTAAACTGTATTCTTTATCCCCTCTCTCTTTCTCTCTCTCTCTATATATATATATAAGTCTGACTCTTATTGAAAACACAATAGTCAGCACACCCACACGTAGGGTTATATACTTCTTGAATATAATGAATAAAATGGGGATGCGATGAAAAACTATAAGAAAACCGTAAACAGTAACCATTTTTGCTATTTTTTCAAAATCTTTTTCTTTATTATAAGTATGGATTTTGCTTGGACCAGCCGGATTAGACATATTTAAAACACTTTGGACCATATTTGAACCACCAACACCAACAGATTCTTCATTTATTGGTTCACCTTTTTTTTTTTAGCCCTATTCAAAGCTTCTAGGCGAGCAAATTCAGGATTACATTTTCTCAAATGCGTAGTTAATTGTCTCGTCCCTCCATGCGCCCCAGTAGTCAAATGATTCTTTTTTTTTTTTACATTTCGTACATTGAACCATAAGTTTTTCCTCATTTTGACCTAAAATTACCAAACTAAAGATCTTTTAGAGCATTCGATTTTACTAGTTTTAGTAAACATAGGTAGGGGGGACAACATCTTCTTGGGGTTGGGGCTGGGGCTGGGGGGGGGGATAATTCCGTTGCGGGACTAGTAGGGGTGTCATCATCTTCATAATTTCTATTTCAACTTCTTCATCCAAATCTTCTTCAAAATTTAAATATCTATTTAAACTTTCATGGTCTTGTTATGCCGAAAAATGGCTTTTTTCGAAAAGAAAAAAATCCCAAAAATCAAAAATCAATTTTAAAACTCAATTAATTAAGTAAAAACTAATTTTTTAAAATTCGGAATAAAAGAGTCACCACCTAATTTTAAGGATAATTAGGAAACCATTAAACATTTTAAAAGACCTAACAGAAAAAATCTTTTAAAATCTAGAGTTAAGGGTTCGGGTTCGTATTTCCATTTCGAGAAGGTTTACGCACTCGAAATGGCCACTAAATGCGGTTATCCGACAATTATGAAATTCGACTAACTTGGAAAATATTTGACTTGAAAAGATTGACCAGCTTTAAAAATTTGAACAATTTTGAACAAAATAGATTATATCGAAAGAAATGAATTAACTTAAAGAAATTAATATAGCTTATCAACTTGAAATTCATTGAAATAAAATTGATTAGTTTTAGCAATTGAAATAAAGTGCGAAAATCTCCTTTTATTATTCTTTACTTTTTCCATTTATCATTATCCTAATTATCATTAAAATATATATATATATATAATTAAAATAATAATAATAATAATAAATAAATAAATAAATAGATGATAATAATAATAATAGTAATAATAACGATAATAATAATAAAATAACAC